>PVIR01017805.1:0-34323 GCA_004026965.1 Petromus typicus | reverse complement strand
CCCCCATGTGAGGAACTCAGCCCCAGAAGGGAAAGCATGCTCGGGGTGACCCCAGCGAAGCAGGCAGGGGGCCCCAGGCTGACCCTGTGCCCTGCCCTCTGGGCTGCAGTGGGATCTGCCGCGAGGGCGACCAGCTGGTGGTGGGCCCCACCGACGACGGCTGCTTCCTGGAGCTGAGGGTGTGCAGCATCCAGCGCAACCGCTCTGCCTGCCGTGTGCTGCGGGCCGGGCAGGCTGCAACGCTGGCCCTCGGGGACTTTGACCGCGCCCTCCTTCGAAAGGTGAGGGGACCAGAGCGCACGGAAGTGCTGGGAGCTGGCTGCTGACAAGGGCCACCTGTTTGAGATACTCAGAGCAATTCAAAGTAACACCAGGCCTTACCCCAGAAGCTTAAGGTCCGGTTACACAGACCCATGTGTGAAAAACACTTAGAACCTTCACGAAACCAGACAGCCGTCCAAATCACTGTGGTGTGAGCCACATGCCTAGGACCCTAGGAGCCCAAAGCTTTGGCAAGTAAAGGACATGGGCAAAAGATGAGGGTACCCTCCTAGAGGATTCTGGAACATTGTCTTCAGAGCTCTCTGGGTTGGGAGTCACGAAAGAGAAGAGTTCAGGAGCTGCAAGGGTGTGGGAGACCAGGAAAGAGGGTCTGACACCAGATCTGCCTTTCCCGGGCCTGGGGGCCGTGCCTTCCTAGGGCATGGTGATGGTGAGCCCCGAGATGAACCCCACCATCTGCTCAGTGTTCGAGGCAGAAATAGTACTACTGTTCCATGCCACTACCTTCCGACGAGGATTCCAGGTGACTGTACACGTAGGCAACGTACGTCAGACAGCTGTAGTGGAAAAGATTCACGCCAAGGTAAGAGAGACCCATCTGCGCATCGTTTCTCCAGGGAAAAGTCAGAATTCTGCCTCAAGAAAAGTGGAGGCCTGAACTCAGACTTCCACAGAGGTCCCGCTCCCATGGAGGGAATGAAGCCTGCTTGGTGGTGGCGGGCGCCAGTCCACAAGAGGCCCAGAGGGTGGAGAGCGAGGGCAGTGGGGAGGACGTGGTAAGCGCTGGCTAGGCAGTGTCTGCTTCTCTGCTGCAGGACAAGCTGCGGACTGGAGAGAAGGCCGTGGTTCGGTTCCGCTTCCTAAAACACCCAGAGTACCTGAAGGTGGGCGCCAAGCTGCTCTTCCGAGAGGGTGTCACCAAGGGCATCGGCCACGTCACTGACGTGCAAGCCATTTCAGCAGGAGAAGCTCAGGCCAACATGGGCTTCTGAGTCCTCCAGGCAGGGCAGCTGTTGCTGTCCCTACAATACACAAGGTGACTTCCGGCCAAGCTGCCCCCAATGGCGCGGCTGTGTGTGTTAATAGGCTAGGGAGAGGGGGTGCTCTCTGCCAGCGCTTCCCGCCACCTTTATGGAGACGTGTCAGGCTTGGTGTGGCAGGGAGGGCGGTCCTTCAGGAGAAAACAGACAGCTGCTGTCTGCCCAAGTGTGGCCTGCCCACTGGAAGAAGCTGACTACAGCCACCTCGGCCCCACTGTCAGGACTGGGTGTGACTCACCAGCGTGACCCTTGCACTTCAGGAATTGTCACAGCTGGAGTGGCCCTTGAAAGCGCTCTTTTTTCTATACCTCTTCTCAAGGCCATGTAAGTTGCCCGTTTCTCCCTGACGGTGGACAAAAAGACACTGAATGGCAGTGCTCCCACATGTGCTGTGCTGAGACCTGGGGCCTGTTGCTCAGCTTTATTTCCTGTTCTGTTCATCACGGGCCATGTCCCATGATGACAGCTTTTCCTGTCACAGGCCCCACAGGTGCTACTTGTTGTGCTGGCCCAGGTGTGGGGCTGCTGGGCCAAGGCCTGGCATTCCGAAGGCCAGCTGCATGTCTCTCAGTGACCCTTCCCTCTGCCCTTGTCTGTCAGCCCTCATCAAATAGTGTGTTACTTCCAGACCGTGGCTGGGGGATCTCACCCACAGTTCTGCACCTTTCATCTTCACCCTGCTTCCTCTCGGACATAAACCTCATTTTAGTAACTCGTAGTGCCTGTCCCCTTCCCTCATTGCAGGGAACCAGGAGGAAAGGGAAAGATGTTGCCCTATTTCCTACTCCTTAGGCACAGACTCCTCCTTTCCCTTTGTTAGCTTCCTGGGTTCCCATGGACTCAGGGATTTGTTGATTGAGGTTTCTCTGCAAATATATATATGTATATGTATATATATATATATATTTAAATACACATATATATTGTACAGAATAAAAATGTTTTATTGAACACATTGTTCTTATGCTTAAGACCCAGGATTACTTCCAGAGCTGGAGTCCTCCCAGAGATTGGAGAGGGGTGAGTCCTACTGTTGCTGAGCCCTAAAGAGGGAGAGAATGCATCCATTACCCTCCCACCGTTCTGTCCCACCTCAGGGTCAGTGCTCAGCCCCCTACTCAGCCCCGTGTACTTCTGCCTGTCAGGCATAGTTCTTTGGGAGCACAGCGTAAAGTAAAACAGGCCTTTTCATCCCAGGCAGCCAGCCGCGCTGTATTTGAGTTGGCCACTTCTCAGTTACAGCAAACATGACATTCTGAGCTCTGACCTGGCAAAAGAAATAGCATGATAGATGTGACCCATGGTCCTGTGTGGCATTCTGCCTCAAGTGGAATCTTCCCCTCCACTCAGGAGCAGCTGCTTTTAAAAATACCTGTGCTGTAGCTTGCTGTGCAGAAGCCTGTGGCTGAAGAACTCCTTCCTTTATTAGTAGGGTGCTTCCCTCCTTCTCTGCAGTTGCTGGTAAATGGCAGCAAGGAAGGAAGCAAGAAGGTAGTGTGGCTGTCACCCAGCACTGACCTCTGCACGCCTCCACTAGTGTGCTGGAGAGGGCGGGCTTCCCAGGAAAACAAGGTGTGCCGCTCATGCTGCCATTCGTGGTCACTGCTGGCCACCCTCCTCCCCACACGCTTTACCAGCGTGGCCCTCTCCAAGTCCAGTGAACCTGACTTCCAACCACTTTCCTTCACACCAGTCAGCCCAGCTGTCAGGAAGAATTCAGCTTGATCTGCGGAGCAGCCCAGAGGAGTGCTTCACCCATGGCTTTCGGTTTACACATCTTTCCCCTCAATTACAAAAGCCAATGTTGGAAAAATCCCATCTCAGTTCTGAATGAGATGGCTCCAGGAATTACTGAGCCACTTTGCTACAGTAGTAGAACATTTAGGAGGAGAGTATATTAAGGCACATCTGAAAGGAGCCTGTATATTCTTATTAGTTATCAAATCTAAATTTGTCCCTCCCACATTCAATGAAGAAATACTACCTCTTAGGTGCTGGGTACCACGAACCATCCCTCTCTTTAAGAAACTATAAATCTAACAAGGAAAAGCTCACATGCATAGTGATTATCATCTTTTTATTTAAGTGCCATAAAAGTGGGAATTATTTTCAAAGGGAAAAATATTTCTTGCTAAGTCCACTGGCTTTTGACCTTTCTTCAAATTGAATACAGTCTCTAATTTATAAATGTGCTAAAAAGTACTGCTTTGTATATGTGTGTGGAAAGGGTACTTGTGCACCATTCTCTCTACTGAACCTGCACCTCCCTTAGCTCTTGATTATCATTTGGTTCCTCATCTCAGAGAATCCCAGAGCTGAGATACTAAAAACTCAGAACTAGGGCTGGACACAGTGGCACTTAAGTGTAATCCCAGTATTCTGGGAGGCTGAGACAAAGATTTCAAGGGCCAACCCATTGGGATCCTGTCTCAAAAAATTAAAGGGCTGGGAATGAAGCTCAGTGTGGAGGCCCTGAGTTCAACCCCTTGGTATCCCCAAAGCAAAATCAGAAGACCCAGAACAGTACTACCACTGAGGCTACAGATCAACAGAGTACTTGCCTAGCATAAAGTAAGCCCTGGGTCTGACCTAGTACCATAAAAATCAAAACAGTACTACCGATGTGGAAAAGTACAAAAAGGTATCATATGAGTGTAAAACTCTGAGCTCAGTGTTCATACCTCAGTGTTGAAGAGAACACACCACCGACCCAAAAATCCCAAGCACCTACTCTGAAATTTGTGCTTCAGGTTTCAAGAAATATGTCCTCTACAAACCTGGCCTCGGTTTCTAAGTCTAAGACACATCAGGGAGTCCTACGGATGTGCAGATTCTGGCTCTTCCAAGCAAAGCTGGCACTACCCTGGTTCTGAGCATGCAGTGGTCTGATTCTATCTACAGCAACACAAGGGGGCAGAAAATACAGAATTCCAATCAAGGTGTCATCTGACTTGCCTGTCACAGAGCTCAGAAGGCATTTTAATCATTTTTAGTCAGTTCCTTGTCTGTGCCATCTTTGAGGCACTTAATACATCCTTTGAAGTCTTCAGTAATCCACAAGGTGATGAGCTGTCTAGAGGAAGAAGTGAAGGAAGTGACCATACCATTCTAGGAACAAGAGGCAGAGGGAGGCTTGGAACCAGTTTCTCAGGCTCCGGGCCCATGTAACTTCTGTCTTACACAGCCCCCCTAAACTCTAAAGGTTAAAAACTCAAATGAATTCCTTAGCAATTCCAGTTTTTTGCTTGTTTGGCTTTGGGTTTTTTGGTATTAAAAATTTCATCATTATGCATGTCTTTAAACAATGAATACATTTCCATCTCCCAGGTTACAGACAAAATATTAAAATCCTACAGCCTGCCCGAGGGCAGCATTAATGTGTTAGTGGTTTAAAAAATGATTCCAATGTCTGCATGCCCACAGGCCGGGAGCGTTTATTGCTATAGGCCAGGGGGCTCTTGGGATTTCTTTTCCCTTGAGGAGATGCTGCTGGAACAGCCTGGGGGCGTGAGGACTGTGGCTGCAGAAAGGACTTCTGCAGCTCCAATGCAAAATGATAGTCCATGTGTTCTGGCATCTCCCACACTGGAACCAGGGAATGGCACTTGTCACAGGGCAGCTGGTCCTCAGCAGCTAAAAGACAGGAGGCCGTTGGGGTCACCTCCAGAGACGTGAGAGCTGAAAAGCCAGGCGTAGCTGAGCTCTTCTGCGTAAGATCCTCCTCTGCAGAAACTGCCTTAGCGGAGTCTAGCTTCAGCGGTGTGTCACTCACAGTGGCACCTTCTGAATGTTCTGTTGAAAAATAGTTGGGTGGCCCTTTCGAGTTTTGTGAAGGCAAAGATACTGCAGAATTACTGAGCTGTCTCTGCTTTAGAAGCAGAATTTTCTGCTTAAAGAAGGGCTCCATACCCACTGTCCGACTGGTTTGGAAAAGTAACGAGGGCTTGGATGGCGACTTGCTCTTGGGTGTCTGGGTAGTAGCAGTAAGAGAAGAACATGAAGCTTCTTTGGGTTTCTGCTTCTCTGCAGCTTTTTGGAAGAATGATTCCAGCGAGGTGGTTGCTTTCTTGGTGGCTGTCCTCATTGGGTCACTTGCTTGGGGCTTAGCTTCCGAGCTGGTGATTGACGTCTTTGGCAGAGAACTTGAGTCACTGCTCAGGAAGGCAGTGATGTCTGTGCAAGGTGCAGGGGTAGAGACAGAGAACTTTGTAGCACAAAGGAAGAGCATCGTGAGGGGAGGGGACCTGTGGAAGAGGAGCACAGAGATTAGCAACAGATCCATTCCTGAGCTCTGATTCAGTTCACAAATGACAGGTTCTGGGTCAGGTTCTGGAATTTCAGGTGTGTACCACCCATGCCTGGCTCACTGGATTATTCTTAAGGAAAGGCCAAAGGCTCCAATTTTAGAGAACTCATCAAATTATAGGTGTCTGTATAACAGTAATGTCAGGTACTGAATACCACACTGGCTCTGAACTCGAGACAATTCTCCTGGTTGAGCCTCTTGTACGCTGAGATTACAGGCATGCACCATCACACCTGGTGATACTTTTTAAAAAATGTTGACGGGTTATGTTAAAATAAGGATTCCAGTTCTAAAAATCATCATCTAGACAGAAAATGAACATGCCTCCAAATCAGGCTTTACCATATTTTTGGTTATATTTCATCATTAACAGAGATGAAGTTTATGAATATATCTGGTATAATACCAGCAGAGCTTGTAATTGAGCTGGGCTACTAGAGATTATCAGTGAATAACAGTCACTTTACTAAGTATGAAAGATGCTATTAGGATGTGTCTAGATGTCCCCCCACAGCGTTGTGGTCATCAGTGGGGCTTTTCAATGGTGGCTGGCTCTAAAGTATAGAGTGTGTGATCCTAGGATTAAGTGTGTGAAGCTAGGAGCAAGGGTGTGTGATTACTAAATTAGTCCACTGACTGCTTTGGAATAGTCCTAGGTATGGGTAATGGGCATGTAGCTTGGACAAAACTGAGAGAAGGGTTGCTACTCATCCCTTGCTGCTTTGTTCTTTGTCTTTTGCTTGCCTTGTTGCCTTCTGCCTGTCATGAACTGTTGAACAGTGCCACCCTGTTTTAGTGCCAGCCAACTATTAACTGAACCTCTATAAACTATGAGCCAAAATAAACCTTTCCTCCTTTAACTTTGGATTTCAGGTATTTTGTCTCAGCAAAGAGAAAATAACTAAGACAGATGCATTTCAGACAGAACAATCAAATAGTTGAGAGCCTAAATGGATTCCAGGAACTTGAGCTGTATTCTCCAAGTACAATTGACGCAGGCTATGAAAGAACTGGTTCTCCTTGCCTTTGAATCTGCCTGGGGAGCTAGGAGGAGAGAAATGGAGGCCAGAAAGCTGTATCTGAGAACTTTATTTCTGGGGTTACTACTGTTTTCTTCCTTAATGGCCATTTCCTTCTCTAACTGGTGCTGCTAGTCCAAGTCACAAACTGTGCACTAACTCAAAGCATGTATCGCTTCCGAGAAGATGAGCTAGAAGCTTTACCATTCAGTCTGCACTCCGGAAGTGTTACAGTTCCTGATGACAGCAAATGCATCCTGGCTCATCTTGTGAGCGTCATAGCGGGTGAGGGCACAGCAGCGGCGCAGGCTGCTCAGACGTTTGTCACCTTGCACACGGATGCTCACAACCAGCTGGGTAGCTACCCTGTCATTCTGTGGATAGGAAAGGTTAAGACCAAAATAAAGTTATTTTGAGCATCTGGGTTCTGTATAATCGAGTGCAGGAGAAGAGTTAGAATCAGAGTGCCAGGACACTGAGTGCCAAGGCTGCACAGGACACCAGGTTACTTAGTGGGAGAATGCAAAAACAATTCCTGTTTTCTTATTTTTTATACACTAACAGCACAGGTTTTGTTTGTTTGACAGGGTCTCACTTTGTACTTCAGGCTGGCCCTGAGCTCACTATGTAGCCCAGGCGAGCCTGGAATTCACAGCTATCCTCCTGCCTCTGCTTCTCCAGTGCTGGGATTACAGGCGTGAGCCACCACACCCAGTATTGTTGTATGTGGTTACTGGGATGGAACTAGGGACTTTGCGCTTGCCAGGGAGACGCTGGAACCACTGTGCTAAATCCCTAGCTTAGTAGGTTTTATACTATGCTATACAATCACATTTTCCAAATAAAAAATAGCTCAAATTTTTTGTGTTATTTTTAGAAGAACTGAACAAGACATAATTTGGATGATGGAACAGTAAAATATCTAGGCCATGTTAAAAGATGTTGGCAATAGAACAGAATAAATGAAAATGAAACCATCCTGAAAGTTTTCTTATGGTGTCTAAGCAATAAGATTACAAACTGGGTATAGTAGCACATACCTATAATCCTAGCACTTGGGAGGCTAAGGCAGGAAGATCACAAGTTTGAGACAAGCCTGAACTACATAGTGAGACCTTGTCTCAAAAAAAAAGAAGGAAAGATGATTATTAAAAAAAAACCCTACCATACCATTTTCTATATTGTTACTGAAAAGGTTTAGGAAAGTACTTGTCTGAAAGCTAGAATATCACACTGAATCATGGCCTACTTTTCAGTCAGAGCTTTTTTTTGTTCTGAGGCCCTTATCTATACAGCAGAAATGCCCACCAGCACCTCCTCAGCCCTCCACTGAGATGTCAGTGACATCTCTGTACCTGAGCTCTTCCATTTGTGGAGATTTCTGTATCTTGACAACATATAAACTGACAATCACAAAGGAGTCTCTTGACAAAACCATCTTTTCTATCTTTTGTGTTTTGAGGCACAGTCTCCATTTGTAGTTCAGGCTGATCTTGAACTATGTAGCCCAGGCTGGCCTCAAAACTGTGGCACACTTCCTGCCAGCATCCAGAGTGCTGAGATTAAAGTCATGTGCTACCACACCCAGCTAAAAGCTACTTTCTAACACTAGCACTTGCCACACATCTCACTGGAGACAAAGCTAAAGAGGCAGGGGAGAAGGTGATAAAGTACAGACCACATGGCCCTCATGTGGGAGCTGTAGACCATAAACACAAGGCAGGCAAGTGTAATGGAAATGACCAGGGCCAGGCAGAGTTCCTAGAGGCTGCTGCTGTGAGGATCAGAGGCTCTGGAAGGGGAATCCAGGCAGGGAGCAAACACAGAAGGGCCAGGGCTCCTCAGGCTAAGCACAGCAGTGCTCAGATGCTCAGCTCTGATGTTAGAGAAGAGGCAGGGGGACACGGCTGAGACCAGAGGGGCTGAGTGGGGCAGGGAGCCACGGTGCAATCAGTTTCATACTATTAGAAAGGGAAACCTTCAGCATGGCTTCTGTGAGGAGGGAAGTCATTGGAATGTTCTAACAGCCATGTCCCAGGATCTGCTGGGCTGTAAATTCCTCTGAAGCTTCCAGGAATCCCCACTATCCCTCACTGGCTATTAGGTGGGGAGAAAAGCTTCTACTAATTCAGGGATGCAGAAAAAGTTGGATAAGAAAATCTGAAAAAGTAGAGGAAAATGATAATGAGAGATGGGGCAGAGCCAGACTGAAGGTTCAAAGAATCAGGCTTTAAAAAAATGAGTTTTATGACTGTTGAAAGATTTCTTAAACTGTCCTAGGCTGATGCCTATTTTTCTTTTCTTCTTTTGAGGTAGGGTCTCACAATGTAGTATCATCTCATGGGCAATCCTCCTGCTTCAGGCTTTCTGAATGCTGGGATTACAGCTGTGGGCCACCATGGACCCCGCTTTTTCTATTTTTGTTCCTACTCCATAAAGTTAAGCAGGGCCAGGAATTTAGCTCAGTGGTTCCAGCCCCTGCCTTGCAAACTCAAAGGTCCTGAGCTTGATCCCAGTAATCACATACAACAGTGCCAAGTTTGGTGGCTCACACCTGTAATCCCAGCACTTAGGAGGCAGAGGTAAGAGGACTGCTGTGAATTTGAGGCTTGCCTGGGCTGCATAATGAGTTCCGGGCCAGCCTAAACTACAAAGTGGGACTCTGTCTCCAATAAACAAACAACAACAAAAATTCTCAAAAAAATTTAAATTAAATTAAGAAGCATTTAAATTTCAAAAGCACCTGGGTATGGTGACACATACCTGTGATCTCAGCACTCAGGAGACTAAGATAGGATCACAGATTCAAGGCCAGCCCAGTTACATAGATTTTTATCACAGATAAACAAAAACCCCCAAAATGAATAGACAAAAGAACAACACAAATTTCAAAGCCCACCCCAGAAATAAGTAAAGAGAATCTTACATCATTCCGATCTTTGGTCAGTCTTTCCTCCAGCTCCCGGGCTAATTGCAACAGCCACCACTGGACCTAAATGACACTGCAGTATTAATCTTTACCAAGGTCTGCTATAGCACTAGACAGTGTATTTGCCCATTTCTAACTCAAAGGGATCTGTGTGCCAATGGCTTCAAGATCAGATCATTAAAATCAGTACTGTCCTGCCCCAGTTCAAGTTAACTTTCTTTTCTTGCTAGGATGTTATCTTGATACATTTCAGCCTCCTTACAGTGCTAAGAAAATAACCTCAAACTGACTCATAATATCCCAGGCTTTCCAAAATTCCACTTGCTTGTTGCATGTGGTGGCTCACATCTGTAATCTTAGTGAAAGGGGAAAAAGAATCCCTGTGAACTCAAGGCCAACCTGAGCTGCATAGCAAGACCTTGCCTGGAAAAAAAGAGTTTTCCAGGGCCAGGGATTTAGCTCAGTGGTTCCAGCATCTGCCTTGCAAGCATAAGGTCCCAAATTCAATCTCTGATACCAAGAAAAAAAAATGTTTCCACCTTCCAAAAACATTTTATTTATATTTGAGTCAGGATCTTGCAATGCTTTATTTAGGCTGACCTTGAACTCACTATGGAGCCTAGGCTAGCACTGAACTTAAAGTGATCCTCCTGCCTCAACCTCCCAAGAACTGGGATTACAGGCATGCACAACCACACCCAGCTTCTTTCTTTCTTTTTAATTTTTTGAGACAGGGTCTTTGTAATTCAAACTGGTCCTGAATTCAGCTTTGAACTCAGAAATCCTCCTGCCTCTGCCTCCCGAGTACTGGGATTACAGGCATGAGCTACCACACCCAGCACTGTGGTATGTGGTTACCAGTGATCAAAATAGGGCCCTTGTGCTTACAAGGCAGATGTGGGAACCACTGAGCTAAATCCCCAGCCCTCAGCTTATTTCTTTTTAGTTGGAAGAAAGGTAAAATAAAGTAAATCTCAAGTTAAACTAATAAATTTCAAAACAAAAAATAAACTTCTGACCTATTAAACTTCAAGCCAGACTTGGGACACATATCTAAAATTCCAGTATTATGGGACGTTGAGAAAGGAGGCTCACAAGTTTGAGAGCAGCCCAGGCAACTTACTGACTAGTGAGACCCTGTCTCAAAACAAATTACACAAGAAAAGCGCCAAACCAAATACCTTCTGCAGCTACCAAAATCTACCCACTAACCTCTTTCAAAGAGACAGCATTGACCTGGGCATGGCAGCAAATGCCTGTACTCCCAGTTATGTAGGAGGCTGAAACAGGAAGACTGTAAGTTGGAGGCCAGCTTTGCCAATTCATTGAGAACCTCTCTAAATAAAAAAAGGGGTAGGACATAGCTCAGAGGAAGAGGTTCCTGGGTTCAACCCCATATCACATACACAAACAAGAGGCAATGTTCTCAAAATGGGCAGGTAGCTCAGCAATCTAGGTCCTAGCAGGAGCAAGGTTCTGGGTTCAGTCCTCAGCATCACAAACAAACAAATAAAAAAGGCAGGCCTCTGCCCAGGCTCCCTGCTCACCTGTTCTCGAGTAGCCAGAGCTGTTTTTCCTGGGAAGTTCTTGCTACACCCAATGGTTTTGGGTAGCTGCCTGGGTTTAACTGGATCATGTTCAATTCCTCGACACATGGCATACAGCCAAGACCTAATAAAACCAGCAAAAACACTTTCAGGCGGAAGTAAATGACTATTCTTGTTAAACTAAATACCTACATTATATCATCCTTTTATCCTCATAATAAAGTAAAAAGGTGGCCAAAAATGAAAGTGTACCTGACCTCTGACAAAACCTCTGCCCTTCTCAAGTTAAAAGATTCTGGCAAGGACAATACTTTCTAAAGCCAAATCTTCTGTATTTTGAGAAAAGTGCCAAGCAAACCACCAATCATATCCCCAAAGTTTTTCATTTTCCCCATTTATTAGAAGCTTAGATACAAGGATTTAAAGGGAACATCAACAAATCGGCATACATAAATGTTATAATAGTACAAAGTAACAATTCCTATTGACCTCCCCCCTTAGGTACATGGAAACATGAGTCTAGACTAACAGGCTATAGTGATCCATTTTTTTTTTTATTTTTGCAGTGCTAGAGATCAAACCCAGGTTTCTACCACCAAGCTACACTGCCAGTTTCTTTGTCCTAGTACTTAAAAGAAGAAAGATCAACCAGTGAAATTAGCTCAAGGAACAAATGTTAACCAAAAGGTAGATCTTTATTTTATTAGATGATTTTGTTTATATCTAAACTTAGCATTTCCATAAAGATTATATTTGAAAAATAATACAAATCACTTACCCATTCTTCTCTCCAAAATGACTTTGGAGCTGGGATTCAGTGAACTGGGTCAGTTCACCCATGTATTCTACACCTAGGACTTCAATGACAGAGGCTCCTAGCTTTCCTCCAAGACTTCGACTGATAATGAAGAAGACAAAATATCATAAGTATCCAGTAATAGCCAACAGAAGATATTCTTGGCTATCAGTAGCTCTCCAGAAGGTACCAGGAAGATAAGAATATACACTAACCTTGTAGATTGCTAAGAATTCAGATACTCTGGGAATTAGGACCCAGGAAGAAAATTAACAATAGCATAAACTAAAGATCAGTCATTGATTACCTATCTAGTCAACTCAATATAAAATTTTTAATTGTATAAGACCTACTGTTCAATTTGAGGATTAAACTTCACAACTAGAACCTTTCCTACTTATTAAGGCTATGGTCACAAGTCTTGAGCCTAGCCTTTGATTAACCTGCAATTTGCCTGGTACCCCTTTTGCCAAGTGCCCTCACCATTCAGTACTGATGGTGGGTACCAGTTCATGTCTGGTTCTCTACACTTCCCCCTTTATTCTGAAACATCTCCACATCAGTGTTGCTTTATTATTCTTGGCTGAATCCACATTATGCTAAACTTCAAATCAAATTCCCATGCTGGTGTTATAAATCTCTCACATAACTTTCTTCTTTGTGTGAACTTTGGTTAACTAACGACCTGCACAATTCACTTGACACATACTCACATAGAATAATGGCACAGCATTTTTACTCTCAGTATGAACTATTGTATTTTTTTGTCTAACAATATCATTAGTCCTTGTCAAGAACACACAATTGGTAGAAACAGCTTATTCATTTGATTGGTTTCTTTCATGCCAACCCTGGGTACATATACCAGCACCACCAAAAAAGAAAAGAACAACAAAAAAGTCTAGAGGGAAGTTAAACATCTAGCTAAAACTCAGTTCACTTTTTAAAACTTCAGGAGTAAGTGTGTTCACTAAGAAAACAAGTCTTGTGCTGGGGATGCAGCTCAGTAATGCTGCACCTGTCTGGCAAGCACAAGATCCCGAGTTCAATCCTCAGTACCTCAAAAAAAAAGTCTGAATGTATCTCTGGCTCCAATTTTTTCAGAGAAACAAAACAAACTACAACCAGAGGATCTTCATAGCAATATGAGTAACAACCAAGGTGCTCTCTGAATACTTACATCTTGTGAATAGGCATTTGGCTAAAGAGCTGTGGGACTGACCCATGTGAGACCAGGGTCTGGCGATTAGGCTTGTTTAGTCCGCAGGCCAGTTTTGCCAGGACCTGGAGGCACAGAAAATATAAAAACCTTCATAAAATCGACCCACCTACACAGAGTCAGGGAAAACACATACAACATGCATGCACACATGCACAGCCTCAGGACTGTAACTATCGGTTTCCATATTAGGAATAAAATGTAGGCACAAACTCAGACAAATCTCTAAAACTGTATTCCACAACATCTTTGGCAGAAAACATGGCCCATTAACAGTGTCCTCACTGCTCTGCCTAGTCATTTCTTCCTTCTCTGTTCTTGAGGTTGGTCCTCCCAATTCAAGTTTAAAGAACAGGAGCTACAGAAGAAACTCAGTATGAATTTGTCAGCATGTCCAAATGAAAACGTGAAGTCTGTTTTACTGCCCCGGCTATTTACATCTCTTAGGGTTTGTTTTGTTTATACAGCACTGGAATCAAATCCAGGGCCTTGCACACAATAGGCTATACCACTGAGTAACATCTGCAGCCCATACTTCTTGATAAAAAGTTAGTCTTGAATTTAATACAATATATCATAGTCTAGTATCTGTGATAGATCGGGCTCAAAATTTTGCTACAACTGGAAACATATTCCTATCTGCCAATAATACGTAGAAATGAAAAAAATTAAACTCCTAGGATTCCTTTTAATATAGTAAGACACTTCTGGTATCATTTGTGAATTACATTTGGTGTAAAATATAAAATATAAAATTCAGTGTTGCACACCTGGAATCCCAACACTGTGGGAGGCTGGAGCAGCAAGGTCACAAGTTTGAGGCCAGCATGGGAACTTAAGGACTTAGTGGAATCTTGTCTCAACATTTTTTTAAAAATTAAAAATTTTTAATAGGGGATAAGTAGGGGATAAGCCAAAGTATAATTTACACTGCTATCTTACATAAAATACTTCCATTTTCATTATGATTACTCCATAGCAAATTATTATTTTGTAATATTGTTTTATTAATGTAAAATTTTTATGAAGATAATAAAATTCAATTTTAAAAAAGTATAATTTACTTAAGCAGTTCCACATAAGAGAAAATAAGATAATACAACAATATTCAACAAGTGAAAAAAAAAAAGTAGGTTAATATTTATAAAAGTACAAAGACCAGCTTCCTCCTTTCTATGGATAGTTCAGTCATTAAAGAAATACCTCAGATGTTAACTAAATAAAAAAGTATTTTTGGTAACTTTTGGCCTGCCTCTTAGCAATACTAATTCCTTGAGACTCAATATACATTTTGTTTTTGGGTTTTTTTTTTTTTTTTGAACAGGTCTCACTTTATAGTTCAGGCTGGCCCTGAACTCACTATGTACTCCAGACCAGCCTCAAACCCATAGCAATCCTCCTGCTTCTGCCTCTTGAGTGCTGGGATTACAGGAGTGAGTCACCACACCCAGCATTGTGGAATGTGGTTACCAGGGATCAAACTTATGCTTCCAGGCAGACGCCAGAACCACTGAACTAAATCACCAGCCCTCAATACACACTTTTTTTTCTGGTACTGGTGACTGAACTAAGGACTTTGTATTCTCAAGGCAGGTGCAGTGCCACTGAGCTAAATCCCCAGCCCTCAATATACTTTCTAAATAAAAATGCACTTCAAAGTATATGGTAAAAAATAATAATAATAATTTTTTTTGAGACAGGGACTCACTGTGTAGTCCTGGCTGGTCATGAATTGAAAATCTTCCTGCTTCAGCTTCTTCAGTGCTGAGATTATAGGTATATTCCACCAACCTAGGTTTTGTATGTTAATAATCTAAATGCCTCATTCATGTCTGTCTTTGCTGTATCTAAATAAATATATCACTGTTTCTCCAAATCCTTAGTAACATGGGAACTAGCACAAAGAACAACTGTGATCTCATCTTATTAAAATCTTCTGTACAGCAAAAGAAATCACTAACAGAGCAAAACGACAACCTATACAATGTGGGAAAAAATTTTTTACAAGCTGGTCCTCAAAAAAGGACTACTATCTGGAATATATAAAAATTTTTTTAAAATCAGATCATCCAGGGCCGGGGATTTAGTTCAGTGGTTCTGGCGCCTGTCTTGCAAGCACAAGGGCCCGGGTTCGATTCCCCGTTAACCACATATAAATACTTGACGTGGAGACTCACGCCCAGCAGCAATCAGTACCACATACCACAGAGCTGGTATGGTGGCTCACGCCTGTAATCCCAGCACTCAGGAGGCAGAGGCAGGAGAATTGCTGTGATGGGAGTTGAGGCTGAGCTCAGGGCCAGCCTGAACTACAAAGAGAAACCCTGTCTAAAAAAAAAATTTTTTTAAATAAATAAATTTTTTAAAAAATCAGACCGGGCCGGGGAGTTAGCTCAGTGGTTCTGGCGCCTGTCTTGCAAGCGCAAGACCAGGGTTCGATCCCCGGTAACCGCATACCATACTGGGCGTGAGGCAGGAGGATTGCTGTGATGTGAGTTTGAGGCTGAGCTCAGGGCTAGCCTGAACCACAAAGTGAGACCCTGTCTCAGGGAAAAAAAAAAAAAAAACAATTCAAATAAAATAAAAACATTAAAAAAAAAAATCAGACCATCCAAATTAAAAAATCCAATTCAAAAATGGGCAGCTGAAGTCAACAAACATTTCTAAGATGACGAAGTAGAAGCAGCAAATAAACATATGAAAAAATGTTTAATATCATTTGAGAGACACAGATGAAAACACTTGAGATTCTATGTCACTCCAAAAGAATGTTGCTATCAAGAAATCAAACAACAAATACTAGTGGGGATATGAGAAGAAAGGAACCTATCTCCACTGTTGATGGGGAGGTAGACTGGTGCAACTACTGTGGAAATCAGTATAGAGATCACTCAAAAACTAGGAGTAAAAATAAAACAAACCAACCAGGATTAGAGGTCTCATTTGACCCTGCTATTTCCCTGATGGGTATATTCACCAAAGAATTAAAAGCATCACCCCTCAGTGACATATGTACACCCATGTTTATAGCACCACAATTTGTAATAGCTATATCTTGGAAACAGCCCATATACCCATCAACTGGATAAAGATTTTTTTAAAAATTAAATGGGAGTATTACTTGGCCATAAAGAATAGTAGACATTTATAGCTAAATGGATGTACCTTGAAGCCACAATCATAAGTGAAATAAATAAGAAACAGATGTGTAAAATATGTATCATTTCCCCAACATGAGAAATTGAAGGTGTAAATGAAGGTGTAAATGAAATGAAGGTGTAAATAAAACGTGTGACAGGTTTTGTGAAATAGGAAGAAAAAGTTCAAAGAGGAAGGGAAAGGGGGGAGTGTTTCAGAGGAAAGCAAATGAGAGAAAGAAAATTTGATTGTAAAAAGTGAAAAATGGAATCAAAGTTTACATATATGGAGTTGGGGATTAAAGGGAGGACAAGGGAATGAGAAAAAATGAGAATCAAGATATATCATATACAGGTACAAATTCTCAAAGTGATCATAATGTATACTTAAAATGTAACAATAAACTCAATAAAGGGGACAAAAAGGATATCCATGTTTCTCTTTGAAATATCTGCTTGGCTTCACCTTATTGTGTGAAATTCCAGCTGAACACTGAAATCCAGTCTGCCTTTCAATGGCTGCTCTCATTTCCTCCACAATCACTGCTCCTACAGTGAGCCGCAAGTCTGGAGAGGTGATGTTATCAATTTGAAGAGAATCAAGCCATTGGCGTAAGCCTTGTTTTCGAATCTCCTCTGAAAAAGTTGAAAGGTCGAACTTAAGACATTTAAATCATCATTTTCAGTCATGAGCCATATAATGATCTTTGGTTAACAGACTGCACAAACTGGATGATTCCAGCACTTGAGACCTGCTTTTTTCTTAGTTTGAAAGCTGAGACAGGAAGAATGGGAGTTGGAGACCAACCTGAGCTACATAGTGAGACCCCCATATTTAAAAAAAACCAAGACTGTGCCTATGATGGCATTATCTGCACAGTCGAGGTGTGCAGCATGCTATCCGATCTAGGTTCATGTAAGTGTACTCTACAGTGTAACACAATGGCAAATCACCTAACAATGCATTTCTCAGAATATATCACCAATGTTAAGCAGTACATGACTGTAATTAATCGTGCTAATATAGAAATGCTTGGATTTCCAATACTTTTAGTATCTGTGTTTTCTTTCTTTCTTTCCTTTTTTTTAAGTGTTTTGAGACAAGGTCTTGTTTTGTAGGTTAGGCTGGCCTTGAACTCACAATGTAGCCCAGGCTAGCCTCAAACTCTAGTAATCCTCCTGCCACTGCCTCCTGAGTGCTGTGATATCAGGTGTGTGCTACCATGCCCAGCCTCAATATTTCTGTTTTCTTAAGACATGCCAGCAGAGAGACGCATTCATTACATTAATAGTTAGAAATATTCCTTTAATGTGTTATTTTCTTCATTTCTACAGAGTCCACCAAAAAAATAAATGTACACTTCAGGGTCTTTTTCCTGGTATCTTAGGATGAAAACTACTTGCTCATTTGATTTCTTACAATGTCTGTTAATATCTTCTTGAGGAGTTTACATTTATGTTCACTAAAAAAACTGACCTATTATTCTCTTTTAATTGGATCCTTGTCTGTTTTTGGAAACAGGATGATGGTAGCTTCCAGGAACCATTTTGGGAGGATGCCTTTTCTTTCAATTTCATTAAAGAACTCGAGTTTTGGCATTAGAAGTTCCTGTAGAAATCAGCCACCTTAGTTAGTATGTTTTATTATTTCATTGCCTGTTATTGGATTATTCAGAGTTTTAGTGTCTTTTTCATTCAGCTTAGTAGTTCGTATAAATCTAGGAATCTGATCATTTCATCAAGATTCTCTAATTTGTTAGAGAATTCTAAATTCTAATTCTCAAATTTGTTGGAGTACAAATTTTCATAGTAGTTACTAGAGACCTGGATTTGGGCTGTGCCTGTTGTGCTTTTTCCATTTTCATTTCTTTCTCCTTCTATTTCTATTTCTTCTTCTTTTCTTTTGTGGTACCAGGGGTTGAACTCAGGATCTTGGGCTTGAGAGGCAGACACGGTGCCACTGAGCTAAATCCTGGCCCACACCTTTTTCACCTCTAATTGCATGGATATGGGTCTTTTCTTTCCTTCTTTTGATAACAGTTTGTCTGTCTTTCAAATAATTAGCTCTTCATTCTTTGTACTTTCATGTCTATCAATTTCATTCATTCCTACTCTGATCTTTGATCTCTTTCCTTATACTAGGATTGGGTCTGTGCTGTTCTTGCTTTTGTAGGATCTTGAGATGCATCATTACGTTATTTATTTGAACTCACTGTGTGTTTCTGGTGTGAGCATTCACAGCAATAAACTCCTCCCTTAGGAAGCTTTCATTGTGCTCTGTAGGTTTTGGTATGTTACACTACATTATCATTTGTTTCTAAGAATTGTTTCATTTCTTTCCTTGATTTTTTTCTCTGACCCAATCAGCTTTCAGCAGTCAACTCCTTATTTCTAAGGAAGGTTTAAAATCCAGATGGCTGGCTTTTCTCTTTTATTGCCCATTATGTTGTCATTTAGTCAACAAAGTCAACTTAAAGGTATTTTATTCATGTTTTCTTCCTTTCCCTTTTTGAGACAGGGTCTCTATATGTAGTTCAGGCTGACTATCAACTCATTATATGGCCCACACTGGCCTGAACTCATGGCAATTACCCTGCCTCAGCCTCCTAAATGCTGGGATTACAGGCATGTGCCATTATACCTGGCCTGTCTCTAAAATCACCACTGGAAAATAAATAAAATCACCGTTAAAAGAAAATTAAGAGAAAAAATGCTATGTATAGGGCTCAGGATTTAGCTCAGTGGTTCCGGTGCCTACCTTATAACAACAAGGGCCTGGGTTCAATCCCTGGTAACCACATACAACAAAGCCAGGTGTTGTGACTCACACCCAGCAGCAAACAGTCCCACATACCATAGTGCTGGACATGGTGGCTCACACCTGTAATCCCAGCACTCCGGAAGGCAGAGGCAGGAGGATTGCTGTTGAGTTTGAGGCTGGCCTGGGCTACACAGTGAGTTCGGGGCCATCCAGAACTACAAAGTGAGACCCTAGCTCAAAAAAAAAAAACAAAAAATGAAAAACACAAACCCACAAACAACAATAATGTATAATTTATAAAGTCATACACATTGCTAAAAAGATATGTCAGTGGATACCACAGGATGAATGGAGTTGGAGAGATAGGGAAACACTATGAAAAATAAAGATAATATGCTACAAATTGATTAGACATTTTAAATAACTCAACTGCCTGTATTTGAGATCTTCTTTTAAAAAGCTCACCCTCACAGATGCAACCACAAAACTAAGTTGTAATATAAATTAGCCTGCAGACAAAGGAATTGTTTAGTCAGCCTCCTACCTTCTCTGAGTCATACTAACTTGTATAGTTTTACCTAAAGAGCTATCTACTTTCATAAAGATTTCACAACTTCTTCTCTAAAAAAAAAAAAAAAGGATTTCACAGCTTCTGAACATGCATATACCTGGAAAGATAAAAGAATCTGTATAGCCATCTGAGTCCTTGATTCACTCAGGGTGTAGTTTAAGTTTCTTTTCAGACATTTAAAGAAGAATCTGTATGACAAGCAAAGCAGGTTCCACAACCAGGAAGCAGAAGCAAATGATCCTATGGAAGTACCTTTCTGAACAGTCTCTTTTGCTGGTGCAGGTCTTTGAGGCAAACCTTCAATGTAAGTAGTTGGCAACAAGTCTGCTGATATAGGCTGTCCTTGTAGCTTCTGAAGTCTCTCTTGCACAGCACTGGTCAAATCTACATAAGCTTCATCGATGCTGGCACGTTCAATCACAGCAAAATGAGACATGACCCCCATCACTTCAACACTGGCTTCCCGGTACCTAAGAAGCAGGAAGATCATATATAGAAACAACCTTCAGATTGTAAGCCTATCCTCTCCCTCATAACACACAATAATCTATATAATCAAGAATTACATGACTTAACAGAGACTAGACAGTCAGTGGGCAGGCAGATGGCCACAGAGAAAGGAAAAAATCCTGGAGGGAAACTTTGTCAGTGCAATGCTAGCACTACGATCTGCTCTTCTTCAGGGCAGCATTCTCACCATAACAAACTGACACGTGGACTCTGTACTTGAGCAAATACGAGTTCAGCCAACATATGACCTGCTCATAGCTATACACACTTATTCTAAACAGTCTCTTCATGATCTATGAACATTCAATCATGAGACTGAAAATATGTGCCTAGAACACAGTGATGCAGCCAGGCAGGCAGACAGCCTTCCTCAGAGACAACTCTCTTATCTGTTTTTGTTCTACTCAGAAGCCACTTTGATGCCATGTAGCTAGCTTTCTATGACAGTACAAAGATGTCAGCTTTGTTTGGGTCCTGCTATGTAATTTAAAGTGCTTTGGTCCTATTATATTTGCCCTAAAAGTGAAAATATTTGTACCTCTTCTCTATGACACCCATAAAAACTAGTATAATTATTATTCTAAAACATTATCAGATGAGAAATCAGAGCTATTTGGCTTTTATCCTTTAATCATTATTTGACTCGGGAAGAACACAGGCCTTAGAGGAAAGAACGGAACAATGTACTAATACACAGCCAAGACAGGATGCTCTGCACCACTGATTGGTGTTGCAGCAGCAGTTTCTTCACAGTCCCTTGAGCAAATTAAAGTATTCTGAAGGATATTTGAAATCTAGGTGACGGCAGGTGAGTGGCAAGTTTAAGGCTAGCTGGAGGAAATAATTGAGACTCAACCTCAAAAATCAAAAGTTGGGCATAGGAACACATGATTATAATCTCAACTACTTAGCAAGTTGAGGAGGTGGGGACACAAGGTTGAGCCACTGTAGACAACTTAGTAAGACCTTGTCTCAAAAACATTTCTAAGGGCCAGGGATTTAGCTCAGTGGTTCCTGCCTGCCTTGCAAGTGCAAGGACCTGGGTTCATCCTCTAACCACGTACAACAATGCTGGGCGTGAAGATTCACGCCTACCAGCAATCAGAACCACATACCACAGTCCTACCACAGTGCTGGGTGTGGTGGCTCACACCAGTAATCCCAGCACTTGGGAGGCAGAGGTAGGAGGATGGCTGTGAGTTCAAGGCCAACCTGAACTACAGAAGTGAGACCCTGTCAAAACAAAACAAAACAAAATCATTTTTAAAAGGTAGGGATTTAACTCAGTGGCACTGTATTTGCCTTGTAAGCCCTAGGTCCTAAATTCAATCCCAGTACTACAAAAACAAGAAAGAAAAAGAAAAAATGTTTTTAAAGAGAGCTAGTGTGAAATAGAAAATATTTGAAAGGAAATGGGGTGTAGGGGTAAATATCAAGAGGAAAAAGAATGTGATGGTAATAAAAAAAGGAAAAGCCTATGTATATAGGGGGAGGGATGGAGAGGAGAAATGGGGGAAAAATGAGAATCAAATAGTGTCATATCATATACTGGTACAAATTCTCAATGCTAAAAGTGACTATGATGTGTATATATAATGTACCAATAAAGATTTGAATTAAAAAGAGAGAGAGAGAGAGAGCGCTAGGGTTAAACACCTGGTCTGAGTTGGATCCCTAGTACTGGAAAAAAGAGCAGGTGGTGGTGCTGTAGCTCAGTGATAGTGTTCCTCAGTTCAACCCCCAATACTGCAATAAGTAAAATAAATTGGCTATAGAAATAACTCAGTGGTAGAGTACTTGTCAGGCATGCTAGAGACATGAATTAAACTCAAGGCCTTGCTTTTACCAGGCTAAAATTTATGCAATACAATGGCACATATGTCCGTGACCTGAATTAATTTTGCTATGGTTAGGCTACTAATTTCAGTCAAGTCTATCTTTTTTTCCTGGAGTTATTTCCTAACTCTAATGACAGATTGATATGTCATTCCACTTTCAGTCTTCTAATTCATAGCTGAATTTAAGTGTCTCAAGCTCCAAGTCAAAGTGTAATATAAACCACACAATACTGTACTGTGGAAATGTAAATATTGGTAAATGTAAATCCCTAGACTTTCACTCAGCTGTGTAAACTTAAATTATTTAACCTCTTTCAATGTGATTCCTTATTTGTAAAGGGAAGGGTAATACTATGTTATTTTTAATAATGTAAGATTTCAAAGAAGCATAACCTATAAAGAACTTAATGCAGTGCCTTGAATGTTATATATGCTTAATATATTTTCCAACCAGGATTGTTACTGGTTGCAGCTTATTACTACTTCTATACACATCTCTTACTCCAAGACTAAACACCTAAAATTTGGGGAGAGACTGCTCAATTCAAAAACAGAAAAAGCCAGGCACAGTGGTACACACCTGTAATCCCAGCACTTGGGAAGCTGAGGCAGAAGGATCACTGAGAGTTTGAGGACAGCCTGGGCTACACAGTGAGTTCAAAGCAGCCCAAAGTACATAATGAAACTTTCAAAAAAATGAAAATAAAACAAAACACAGAAAGCCATCTCCATCGTTTATTCAGCTCTGGCAGAATAAAAAAACCTTTTTTAAAACTCCAGTAAATAATTCTAGATATTGCACTAAAATGTTAGTTTGAAGCTTTCTTGGAAAAACTATTAGTTTTATATTCTTTCACTTTGGTTACTTTAGACTTTTTGACTAAGAAAATGGGAATTTTTAAAAAATGTGAATTAGTATTAAGTATAACAACCCAGCTGAGAATGGTAGTGTACACCTGAAATCCCAGCACTTAGGAGGCTTAAAGTGGAGGATTACCATGAGTTTGAGGCTAGTGTGAGCAACTTAGTAAGGCACTATCTCAATTCCCCTCAAATAAAATTATAATTATAACAATCAATTTCTAAACAATTGAGGAAACAAATGAGTATTAGAGGAAGTAATTATTGCAATAATAGTTTTGAACTATTACTAAAATAGAATGTCACAATCTTTTTGTTTTCATTTCACAGAGATAAGATGCTGACTGAAGGGAACTTTTCAGATATTACTTAAACGAAAATACTCTGGAACACCAACTTTCTATGACTTTTTAAACAACCTGTTTTTCTTACTTGGTAAGGTTAGCTTTCCCCCGAGATTCACGAACTTGTGCCAGTAGAAGATCAGGACATAATTTCTTAGCATCATCGGCCCACATGTTTCTAGTGACTCCAAACGCACGAGCTTCATAACTTACTGCAATTATTCTAAAGTTAGGGGAAAAAGGGGACCAAAGTAAAAAATTTAAATTTAACAAGAATAGGCTATATACACATAAAGTTAGAAACTTTTTGACCACAGATGTCATTTGATCCTAAACAGCAGTTTTGAAATCTTCAAGACAAGAGCTCGCACATCACCACTGTATCACAGATGAAAGCAGCAGTAACTGTCACAACAACAACAATACATACCCACCGCCTTTCCAGGTCTTGTACTGTACAACAGCACAAGGTTTATTCCTCAAGTGAGGGTTTTGCCGCTGCTCCACTTGAACAAAGAAACAGTCCATGTCTACAAGAGCAACCACTCGATCTTGGCCGGTAGCCATTTCTTCTGTAATACATTTTGTGAAGTTAGAGAGATGTTAATCCAAAATGCCAGGGAAAACTAGATTTCCACTCTTTGAATTATGGTGAGTTACCATAAGCCAGGGAACATGGAAACCAACAGGAATGCAAGACATCTGCACATACAGCTGGCATCAGCATAAATTAGTACAACTTTATATATAGGTAGTAGTAAATATTAAAAATTTTTAAAGTAATTCATCCTTGGGCAAGAGATTTAACTCTGTGGTTCCAGCACCTGCCTTACAAGTGCAAGGTGCTGGGTTCGATTCCTAGTAACCACATACAACAATGCCAGGCATGACTCATGCCCACCCAGTAATCAGTACCACATACTACAATGCTGGGCATGGTAGATCATGCCTGTAATCCTAGCACTGGGGAGGCAGAGGCAGGAGGTCCGCTGTGTTCGAGGCTGAGTTCAGGACCAGTCTGAATTATAAAGTAAGACCTTGTCTCAAAAAACAAAAACAAATAAAAAGTAATTCATCCTCAAAAGAATCAAACATTTCACAAACGATACACAAATAGCCAGGAGGCACATAAAAACAGATGCAACATTATTAGTCATGAGAGAATGCAAATGCAAACCATCATGCTTAAGTAGGAAGCACTGAGAATAATGTTCCAGAGCACTAAGTAACTTCTCAGAGAGGAGGGACAACACTTTCTGGTTCTTAAGTACCAGTCAACATGGAACTGTTCTGTAGTGGTTAGAATAAGAAGTTTCTAACACACATAAAGCACATCAGACTAAGAATTTGGTAAGCCCAAAGGCCCTTATTGCTAAAACCGAAAATTAACTTTCAAAAGAAATATACATTATATGAGAAAAATTAGCCAGTGACTGTGTTTCCTAAAGCTTACTTCAGCCTCCCGAGTGCTGGGGCCCAACACTCTGTGGCAGAACTTTAAGGGCTGGTAACATCTAAATGCCGGCATTTAGATTTCCTCTGTGTGCTGCCTTAGCATTTAGGGCATTTTACCTTCACACCATGAATAAAACCCTGAAAAATATTCAAGCTTCATATTAACCTTATCTATCAACATAACAATTTCATGAGTGTCATTATATAGATGAATTCCAACTGACAACATTTTATTTATTCATTTTTAGTATTTTTGAAACAGGGTCTTGCTTTGTAGTTCAGACTGGCTCTGAAATCACCATGCAGCCCAGGCTAGCCTTGAACTCACAGCAATCCTCCTGCTTCTGCTTTCCAAGTGTTGGGATTACAGCTGTGAGCCACCAGGCCTGGCATTGTGGTGCATGGTTACCAGGGATCAAACTCTGGACCTTGCCAGGGAGACGCTGGAACCACTCAGCTAAATCCAGCCTCCAACTGACAACATTTTAACTTCATGGGAGCTTAATTTATAAGAAAAAAAGTCTCACTATGAGGTTCAGCTGGTCTTAAACTCACTACATAGCCCAGGAAATCAGCATTCCTCCTGCCTCACCCTCCCAAGTATTGCAAGTATAGGTTTGCTCCACTACACGCAGCAAGATGTGGTTTGTTTTTTTGAAACAAGGTCTCACTTTGTAGTTCAGGCTGGTCCTGAACTCGGCCTCAAAATCAGCAATCCTCCTTCTCTACCTCCCAAGTGCTGTGATTACAGGCAGCAAGATGTGTTTTGACAATGATATTTTATTAAGCATGTTGATAAAAAGAAGAACCCACAAAGTACTGATTATCAATAGGAGAAGGCTGACAATAATCCAGTTAGTAGATCTTAGCATATGTTTAGAGAAGAGATCCAGAAGATCATGTACACACTCAGCCTTATATTCTGAAAAAAATGTAAATGTACTAAATATGTACATTTCTTTGTCATTTTCTAAACAATACAGTGTAATAACTATCTACATTGTACAGTAAGTCCCTAATTTAAGAATATTCCAGTTGCAAACTTTCACAAATACGAACAGATCTCACATTAGGAACATTCGTAGGTGCAAATAAATGATGCAAATAGCTCACATGCCTGCTGGGTATTGTCACAACTGTGCTGCTCTGTACTTACTATGCATGCGTGCGTGCGTGCGTGCGTGTGTGTGTGTGTGTATTATATACAGTGTAACAATGTACAGTAGTATACTGCTCAATTTGAGCTCAGGATGTCCAGAAGCAAGAGAATAAACAATTGTGATCAGTTGTTTGATCAATTGTGATCAATAAACAATTGTGATTTTCCAGGAAGGCTAAGCAATAACAACGGAAACAAAGTGGAAACATAAGACTGCAGACTTAAAAACAAATCACTTACGAATATTCTCCTGGAATAAAACTGTTCATAAGTTGGGAACTTACTCTATTTGGTTCTTATAAGTATTTTAGAAATGATTTAAAGTATTTGGGAAGTGGCTTACGGTGTCACATGCCTAACATTCTCAAGGTTCTGGTTTTACTCCTCTATATTACCAAACAAACAAACAACCCCAAAACAGTCTATGGGAGTATATGGACAGCCTATATATGTAATTTTATATAACACCTGAGCATCTGCAGACTTTAGTATCCTATGGAACCAATGAACTCAATCTCCCATGAACAACTGTATAACAGCATTTATTTTGAAAATATCACAATGATTAAAATTAAAAATGAACACAGATAAAACATCTGGAACCAATCTCCCATGAACAACTGTATAACAGCATTTATTTTGAAAATATCACAATGATTAAAATTAAAAGTGAACACAGATAAAACATTAACTACAAGCTTACTGGTATTTCAATGACTGTCTTTCTCTACTCCAGAATCCAATCTAGGATGTCTCTTAATTTTTTTCCATCGGTGGCTCTTTCATTTTTAGTTAGTTTTACAACCGTGACACTTGAAGGCAGGAATAGTGCTGGGGATTGAAACCAGGGCCTTGTGCATGCTACCGATAGGCTAGTGTATTGTCTATCACTGAGCTACATCCACCCTGATCCTGAGATTTTTGATGAGTACCAGTCAGTTCTTTCAACAATGTCTTTGTTTTGGTTTCTCATTTTCTCTTACTAGAATAAGACTACACATTTTTGGCAATAATATTTTTCATGTGAGAGGAGGGGTTATAATGTCAATACAATACTGGGCCAGAAATGTAGCTTAGTAGCCCAGAAATGTAGCTTAGTGGCCTGGTGTGCCTATCTTGCAGGGATGGGTCCTGAGTTCATCCTCGCTACGCAGACAAAAAAGATACAATGTTAACTATAATCAATTAGAATTAGTTAAAATGGTGTTAGGAGTCTCAGTGTAAAAGTTACTATTTTTCCTTTTGTAACTAATATCTTGAGAGAGGAAACATTTTGAGGCTATGTAACTACCCTGTTACTCTTCAAACTTTCAATCATTATTCAATTGACTGGATGTTGCCTATAACAATTACTTTGTAATAATTGTCATTTCTATTATCTAAATGTTTGAACAGAAACCAGAAATGCTCCATGATTGGCTGGTATACATAAAGATAAATATTGTACTAATGGTAGATTAGAAAAACCTTACATATTTGAGAGTGGATACTGTCATTTAACATTGTAGCAATTTGGTAAGTAGATAAATTAAAACATTGACTCCCAAAGATTGCTACATATTGGAAATCACCTGGGAATCTTGAAAGAACACTGCTATCTGACTTCCACCCCAGACATCCTAATTTATAGGATGTGGGTTGGCAATTGTGACTTCTAAGACTCTAAGCATTTCCAATACACAGCAGAATTTAGGAACCACTGCCCTAAAATAACTAAGATGCTTATGAAAACACCAGAAATTCATGATTTAAATATGAGAAACACAGGTTATACACTTGAGTGAGCACCCAACTGTATTCTTTAAAAAGTTTTTCAAAAACTAACATTCACCCTGAAAAAACTGTCATACACCACAAAGGTAGAAGATGAATGGGAGAAAGAAAAACCCCAAGAAAATCAAGAATAGTTAAGGCATAATTCCTGATGAAGTCCTATTGACTATTCATCTAAAACAGGTAAATGTGATAATTTAAACATTATAATTTAAAGCCATGTTAGGAATTCTTTTATCGTAAAGAAGCATTTCTGTAGGATTAGGAAAGTTACACCAGGAGCAAAGTAAGAAGCAGTGATGTAACAGCACAAAACATTTACTAGGTACACAAAATCACAAAACAGGCGATGCCAACACCCAGGAGACCGAGGCAGGAGGATCTCGAGGGGAGACTAGCCTGGACTACTAGCAAGACATTGTGCAACCCCTTCCATCACAAGCACAGATATGCAGACATAAGCCACTTAAGTTTCTTTATGTATTACTGCAGAAAGCATGATTTTTATAACAATGAAAAAGCATGTTTTCTGCCAAGACCTTGCTTCCAAATAAAGACTACACCACTTTGAATTCCTGCAGTTTGACAAATCATCAAAACTGCACACGTCTTCAATGACTGCAAGTCTTCATCTTTAAATATCCTCACTTATCCCAGTCTTCACATAGAAGTTTGGAGCCGATCAAGTAGAAACACGCGAGGAAAAATGCAAGGGCAGAGAAAGCTTTAAGGACCACAGGGAAATACTCGTTTTTTTCTACCAGAAAAATCGCAAGACCTTCTCTCTGTGATCAGTGTATTTTTCCTTTCGGCCCACTGTGTCACCTGTCATGCTGGTTCATAAAATCAGCAACCAAAGCACTGTAAGGAGTCTGAAGGCAGCGACACCGGACGCCTCTGGATTTTTCTTACCGAGGTGCCAAACACTGGACCAAGCTGCGGACGAAGAACGCCAGGCTCAGGGTCCACTGCCAGAAATGAAGGAATGTAGGACGTCTCGTCGCCCTTCTAAGAGCGGGGCAGTGGGTCGTGAGAGAGATTCGGTCCCCTGACGACAGAGAATCCTGCAAAGAACCCGGGGACCGCGCCTCAGAAGCCACCGGGACAGACTGCGCCTCACCGACTGACACCAGACAGCGCGCGCGCGGCGAGTGGCCGTTGACGCGCCTGCGTACTAGGGCTTTTCCGCCTCTCGCTCCGCCCACCAAGGAGGAACCGCACAACTCAATCGCCACTTCCGTGCACGCGTGCGCAGGGAAGGGTCGGGCGCGTGCGCAGCGCCGGGTCCTTCCCGGCTCTAGCTCCTGTGGCTCGCGCTCCTCCTCTCGCTCTCTACCCACCAGCCAGCCGCGGCCCGGTCCCAACGTGTGGCCCTGCCGAGGGAGGCGTGGGTGCTTCGTGCTGCCGACACTGCGGTGCCTTGCGCTCTCGGCACGTGGTACCAACCATGGCGATGGATCAAGTGAACGCACTATGCGAGCAGCTGGTGAAAGCGGTGACGGTCATGATGGACCCCAACTCCACCCAGCGATACAGGCTGGAAGCCCTGAAGGTAGCTGAGGTCCCTGCGCCTCGAGTCTGGCGGTCCTTAGCGCTCGGAGTCCCTGTCCACGCGACACAGACCCCGCCGATCCCGGGCCTCCCCGCGCCAACATCCGCGCTCTGCCCTCGCCCTTTGCCCCAGACGCTGCCAGGCCCCTTGGCCCCTGCCCGCCGCCCTTCCCTCTCCCCGCGACCCCCCTGCGGCGATCTGCGCGGGTTCACCTCCCAGACCCACTCCCCTCCTCCCGAAGAGGGGCGCACGAGCGGGTCCCGCCCCCAGCGCCAACTTGGTTTTTCAGGGTCCTCCCAGCTGTAAAGACAAGAATGCCTCCTGACTCGTCCTACTGGACCTCCCGCCATCCCCCGCCCTCCCGTCCTGACATCCTTTCTTAATGCATAGGTCATTGGGCCCTTTTGGGCTAATCCGAATACCCTTCCCCAGTTTTCTAAGTGTGTGATATGCTTAGGCCGTGTCATACAAAGATGAGCTTCCACCACTTGCTTTGCATTTTCTCAAGGGCACTTTGGTTTCCTGAAAGTAGTTTTCTCGAGTCATTGATGCTTTGGTCTGCAGACTGACACAAGTGTGGTTGGTTGGGGATGCTGCTACAATCCAGCTAACCCCCCTATGAGCGACCTCTTTAGGTGCTCCTCTTGTGTATTTCAAGTGATACAACATCTTATACACACCACTACTTGGAGGAAACTTTACAGTATTGTACACAGAATCTGGAATCAAACACTTGGGCTCCATTTTTTTATTATAAAATATTTAGCCGAGTGTGGTGACATGTCCCCTAGTGGAGGCTGAGGCAGGGAGATTGTCTTGAGTTCAAGGCCACCCTGTACAACAAAGTGAGACCCTGTTTCAGCCCTCCTCAAAATTAAAATAGGCACAAAAGTAGAGAATATTAAGACCATCGTGCATATATTATTACTTAAATTGAGCTGTTTGCTTTTATTGTGCTTGTTTTGTCCTGCCCCCGCCCCCCCAAGTTTCTAAGGCAAACCCTAGGAGTAGTCATTTTGCCACCATATACTTCTGAGGTATTTGTTTTTTTAGGTTTTTGAGGCAGGGTCTCACTTTGTAGTTCAGACCATCCTTGAATTCTATATAGCTCAGACTCGCCTTGAACTCAGGGCAATCCTGCCTCTGCCACCCTGGTGCTGGGATTACAGGCAGGACATTTATTAATTCTTTATTTGCATGATACTGATCTAAGATTTGCAAGTAAGTTTTTTTTTTTTTTAACTCCCTCCCCCTCTGTGAACTCCCCAAGGAAAATACTAATTCTGCTTCTTTCAGTTTTGTGAAGAATTTAAAGAAAAGTGCCCTATCTGTGTCCACTGTGGCTTGAGGCTGGCTGAGAAAACACAAATTGCCATCGTCAGACATTTTGGTCTTCAGATATTGGAACACGTTGTCAAGTAAGGAAATCTTCAGTATGACCACTGCAGGCTGTGAGGTTTCAAATCTTATATGTTCATTTCTGTTCTCATTCATGATTTTGAGCCTTTGTATGCATTCAACAAATAGCGGACAGTTGCTACTCTTATTCGTGTAGTTTTTTTGAACTCCTACTATATGGTAAGCAGACCTCATAGCCTTTTTAGAGAAATTCAGGGTATGAGTAAACAAATCTCTGATTAGGCACCATGACTTTCTGTTTCTTTTAGAATATGAGTCTTCCTTGAGTGGAATGTGGAAAGCAGGATTATATAAAAATAACTGAAACCTCCTAACTTGAGTCTTTCAACCTCTGCACCTTTCATAAAAAGTCAGATTTTAAGATTAAGCCAAAGTTTTCTGAAATTTTACTATAACTGTAAACCAATATAGGAAGAGAATGGTATCAAGATTTATATTTTCTAACTGAGTATGGTGGTCCGTACCTATAATCCCAGTTCCCTGGGTGGCTGAAGCAGGGCTTTTGAAGGTTTGTACCTAGCCTGGGCAACTTAGTGATTTAATGAGACCCTGTCTCAAATTTAAAGTGGGATACGTATGAGCTTTAGGCTGTGGATTCAATCTCCAATATCCCCCAATATCCCTCAATCTCTCGGTGCCTCCAAAAGATTCAGCTTTTCTGAAAAGCAGCTACAGGATTGGAGTTGTCCTAGATATACATTTACTTTTGTCCTATTAGTAAAATCTTAAGAGGAACTGATTTGTGGTGCATACCCTTTCTGGATTCCAGTCAGTGGAACATAACACATATACAACCTTTGCTCAAGCACTTTTTTTTTTTTTACCCAGTCTCCAAAGGGTACAAAATCAAAAATACAATTTCTTAATGAAATTGCCAGCATAATCAAATGCAAGAATCAAAGCTATTCTCTTGTGAAAGAAAAAACATCCGACATGGTTCTGTTGCTTTTTGCCTTTGGGTGGCAGGTTCCGGTGGAACAGCATGTCTCGCCTGGAGAAGGTCTTCCTGAAGAACAGTGTCATGGAGCTGATTGCAAATGTAAGGACAGGGCGGCTGGAGAATTTAGGTGTCCTTGTACTGTGTGTTAAATTCGCTAGATGTCTTAGACCAGGCAACCTAATGATTGCTGTTGCCTTCGAGGAAAAAAAAAAAAAAAACTACTGTAAGAAATTGTAATTCATTGTGTTTCTCTTAACTAAATTTAAACGGGTACCCTTGTGGGTTCGTTTCTGTTTTTAAAATCATACAGGGCAAAGGACATTAAACATTTTCAGCAAGTGAATAAATAAAATTTTTAGATCTAGATTAGATTGAAACACTGTCCACATTTTTACCTGTTATCCAGACTGAACTACCATGTGATACTAGTTTAAAAAGAAATGCAGAATGAATTTATTTAAAGTGTTTGAATATGACTTAGGCCAGCATAAGCATGTTTTAAGTCCACGTTCTTCTTTCAGAGCACGGCGTACAGCTTGGAATTCCTACCCTTTTCATGCTGTTAATAGGAAAAATTATTCCCTTCAACAGTATGAATTAATTTAGCCAACTAGGACTTTTATTTTGCTAGTTCTTAGGGGACTGCTTCATTAGTCTTAATGTCACTTTAGAAGGGACACTTGGTTTTTAAATATTCTGTCATATTAGGATTATTAATAAAAGTCAATTAGTCCTCCATACTCTGCCATTGTATCAGCCTCTCATTGTATAATTGTTTCTATACTCTTCCATCCTGGATTTCTTTAAAGAAATAAAATAAACTAAGCATGATGCTGCAAGTCTGTAGTCACAGCCCTCTCAGAGGCTGAGGCAGAAGGATCACAAGTTTAAGCACAGCTTGGACAACTTAGACCCTGTCTCAAAAAAGGGCTGGAAATATAGGTACTGACCTATAATGAAGACCCTTAGTTAACCAGTACTACAAAAACAAAAAAAAAAACAGCAGAGAAAATCCCATAAAAATATGAAGCAGTATAGATTGTCTCAGGTTTATAAAGAGCAGAGATGTTTTCCAGGTTCCGTGTGAGAGCTATTGCATTAGCTGATGCGACCCTCATTTAAGCTTCAGGGAGAAGAGTGATCAGTTTGTGGGCAGGACAGGTAACTCATAGGGAAAACAAGTTTCCTGCTTTTGGTTTTAAAGCTAGCCTGCTGATGATTTTCCTCTTGGAATTCAGTCTTGCAGACACCTTAACATTCTCACTTCTTTTCAGGGAACAATGAACATTTTGGAAGAGGAAAACCACATTAAAGATGGTCTGTCACGAATCGTGGTAGAGATGATCAAGCGAGAGTGGCCACAGCATTGGCGTGACATGCTGGCAGAACTGGACACGCTGTCCAGGCAAGGGGTACGGAGGGCTTGTTCTGGGCAGACTCCAGGGCTTGCTTCTGGTGGTGTTGGCTGCTGCTCTGTTAGAACAGTTTTCAGTGTCCTATGAAGAGCAAAGTGCTCCAGTCTAACGTCTGTTAGCTTATTTCTCCTGTACAGGAAACACAGACAGAACTGGTGATGTTTATCCTTCTGCGCCTGGCAGAAGATGTAGTGACCTTTCAGACTCTTCCCCCTCAAAGAAGAAGGGATATTCAGCAAACCTTAACCCAGAACATGGAGAGTATCTTCAGTTTCCTACTCAATACATTGCAGGAAAATGTGAACAAGTACCAGCAGATGGTAAGGAATTCCCTACCCCACGAGTCTTATTTGCTACTATGCTCTTTCAGCAAGTTAGTAGTTCAGGAAGTCATTATATTTAATTTATTTTGTTGTATTTTACGGATGCTGTGGATTGAGCCCGGAGAACTCTGAGCTACATCCCCAACCCTTTTATTTTATTTTGAAATAGGAACTCGCTAAGTTACCCCCAGACTGATCTCAAACTTGATATTATCTCACTTTGGCCTCCCCAGTAACTGGGACTAGAAGTGTGTGCTACCTTCTCTAGCTAGAAATTATCATTTTTTGGAAGTACCTTTCAGAGAAGTTATTTAAAGCTAACCTAATACAGAGTGCTCAGTGGGAGTGATCTGGCCACGCGATGGGCCAAATGTTGCTTATTATAATTGAGGGGGTTGCTGCCGGCATCCAGCCGAGAAGAGGTAACTAATGGTGCTAAACACCTTACTGTGAGGCAGCTGACTAGGACAGAGCTGTCTAACCTGAAATGTCAGCAGTGCTGAGGCTGAAAAAACCCTCATGTGGAATTCTTACAGACACTTATTTCGTAAAATAAGAGGAACTAAAATCTCACCTCTGGCCACTATATTGGGTCTGGTTTTAGAGAAGTTCTAGGCACTAATGCAAATGATGAGGTGAGGAGGAACTCAAAATTAATACCTAATAGGTGCTATAAATTTGTTTGTACTTTTTATGTTACCTAATCCTCAAAACCACTCTAAAATTTAGAAGATACTGTCTGCATAAGTTTAGAGGATATTAAAGATCCTTTCTAATTATTGAAAATCCTGTCAATAATAATGGATGCAATGGAATTCACATCTATTCTTTTTACCTAAATGAATACTTTTCCCAAGTATCTCCTGAAGATTCCTTAAAGAGAAACGTGAGAGAAAATATTTGCATTAAAAACCTATATGTATTGAGTGTTGGGAAGATGGACAGATAGAAACTCAGTTTGTCCCTAAGGTGAGGTATAAGACCATAGGATTCAGGACAGTTTTTCATAAAATCGATTTGTTTTTATAGTCAAAGAAATAGCAGTAAGGAACTCAGCATAGTGGTGTGTACCTGTAACTTCAGTTAGTCAAGAGTCTGAAGCAGGATAGTTACAAGTTCAAGTCCAG
>PVIR01017804.1:0-34262 GCA_004026965.1 Petromus typicus | reverse complement strand
ACAATACTGGGTGTGGAGACCCACACCCAGCAGCAACCAGCACCACATACCACAGTGCCGGGCGTGGTGGCTCACGCCTGTAATCCCAGCACTCGGGAGGCAGAGGCAGGAGGATTGTGATGTGAGTTTGAGGCTGAGCTCAGGGCCAGCCTGAACCACAAAGCGAGACCCTGTCTCAAAAAACCTAAAAAAAAAAAAATTATTTTGAATAAGAATTTTGCTAAGTCACCCTGGCTGGGCTTTAATTTACTGTCCCCCTCTTTACCCTTCCAGACTGCTGGGATTATAGCTGTGGGCCACCACATCCACCTTGAATTCTTTATGTTACAGATATTGATCCTCTGTTGAAAGAATACTTGGCAAACAGTTTTTTTCCCCATTTGTAGGCTTTCACTGTTGTTTCTTTTGCTTTAGAGAAACTTTTAAATTTGATACAGACCCAGTTATAGAGTCTTCTTACTTCTTATGCATTTGGGAGTCCTGCTCAGGAAGTCTTTGCTTATGTCACCTATGTCTGTGTTGTTCAGGGTGTCCTTGAACTCACTCTGTAGCCCCGGGTGACTTTGAACTTGGAACAATTCTGTCTCAGCTCTTCTGGTAGTTTTAAGTTTCAGGTCTTATAAGCAAGTCTTCAATCCATTTTGAATTGACTTTTTGTACAGGGTAAGATAGGGATCTAGTTTCTGTCTTCACCAAATGGATGTTCAATTTTGCCAGCACCAGTTTTTAAAGAGGCTATCTTTTCTCCAGTGTATGCTTTTGACTTCCCTGTCAAGATTCAGATGGGGGTAGTTTCATGGGTTTATTTCTCTGTCTCCTCCTTGATACCGTTTGTTTCTGTCAGTATTGTGGTGGTTTTTGTTTTTTGCTACTATGACTTTGTAGTATTATTTGAAGTTGTGCATGTTTTGATGCCTCCAGCTTTCTTTTTTTTAAATTTTGCATAGGGTCACATTGGCTATTCTGGGTCTTTGGTGTTTTCATATGAATCAGAAGACCTTTTTTTTGGTAGTTTTGTGAAGAGCCATTGCATATTTGACAGGGTTTATATTAAACATATAGATGGCTTTTGGTAATATAGTTATTTAAACAATATTAATTCTTCCTATCTGTGAATATGGAACTGCTGACCATCTTCTAGTATTTTCGGTGTATTTCTTCAGTGTTATGTAATTTTCCTTGTAGAGACCTTTCATTTTCTTGGTTAGGTTGATTCCAAGGCATTTTTTAAAAAAGGATTGTGAGTAGAATTCATTTCCTGATTTCTTTTTCTGGTAGTTTATTGGTGCATAGAAAAATCTATTGAATTTTTTACTTAATGTTGCTTTGTGTTCTGTACTTGGCTGAATTTATCATCTCTGATTGTCTTTTGGTAGAATATTCAGGATCTTCTAAGTACTGGATCATATCTTCTGCTAATAAGGATAATTGATTTTTTTCCTTTTCTATTTGTGTTTTTTATTACTTTCTCTTGTTTAACTGTTTTGGCTAAAATTTTAGTTGCTTGTTGAGCAGGAATGGTGGTGAGTGGGCATCCTTATCTCATTCCTAATTTTAAAGGAAATACTTTCTTTTTCCCTATTGAAAATAATGCTAGATATAAGGAATTTTGCATCTAATTGAGTATAGCTTTTGTTTGTTTTTTGTCTGTCTTTGTCTGGCTTTGGTATTAGGCTGATGTTGGCCCTGTGGAATGATTTTGAAAGTGTTCTTTTCCTTTATATTTCATAAAATAGTTGGAGAAGATATTAAATGTTCATTAAAGGCCTTTTAAAATTGAACAATGAACCTATCTGCTCCTGCAAGGTTTTTTCAGAGACTTTTTGTTACTACTTCGTTTTTACTACTTATTGTGGATCTGTTTATGGTTTTATATCCTCCCATTTCAGTTTTAGTAAATCATATGTGTTTAGAAATTTATTCATTTCACCTAGATGATCAAGTTTATTAGCGTATAGGTTTTCAAAATAGTACATGATGATTTGTGGATCTCAGTGTAGAGTATAGGTTTTCAAAATAGTGCCTGATGATTTGTGGTTCCCAATAGTGTTGCTTATAATATTCCCCCTTTTATTTCTAATTGTATTGATTTGAGTCTTCCATCTCCTTTAGTAGGTTTAGTTAAGGGATTATCATATTCATCTTTTCAAAGAACCAATTCTGTGTTTCATTCAACCTGTTTTGTGCATTAAATGTCATTAATTCTAGCTGTGATTTTTACTATTTCTTCTGTAGGGTGTGATTTATCTTTGTTTTTACATTTCTAAAGCCTTATTTGAGATCTCTCCTTTTTTTTTTTTTTTTGCGTTTTGTTTTGTTTTATTTTTTGAGACGGGGTTTTTCTTCTGTAGTTCAGGCTGGCCCTCAGCTCAGCCTTAAACTCACAGCAATGCTTCTGCCTCTGCCTCTCAAGTGCTGGGATAACAATCGTGAGCCACCAGGCCCGCCACTGTGGTATATGGTTCTGATTGCTGGTAATTGTGAGTCTCCATGCCCAGCATTGTTGCATGTGGTTACCGGGGATCTAACCTGGGTCCTTGGGCTTGCAAGGCAGGTGCCAGAACCACTGAGCTAAAACCCTGGCCCATGATTCTAGAAATTTTTTAATGCACTATGATTTCTTTAGTGATACTCTGAACGTAAGTGAATTTTAAAATTCTTTGTATTTGTACAGCTTATGTACTTTCTCTTGCTGTTGATTTCTATTCCAGTATAATTTATCAAGATGCAAGAAATGATTTCGATTTCTTGTATGTGTTATGACTTGCTTTATGGCCTAAAAAATCGATTTTTATACTGCTTCAGAAAAGAATCATCCGTAGTTGTTGGATGGAATATTCTGTAAACCTGTAAGTCCATTAGATCTAAAGTATAGTTAGCAGAGTTGATGCTATTTTTGGTTTGGTGGACATATTAGTGAGAGTATTAAAGTTAGCTGTGATAGCTGACCAGTGATGACCCTAAAAGCTTTGTGGCTGTGGCTGGTGAGGTGACCCACTTGTTCCCAAGACCACCCTGTCCATGTATCTGGGGATATGATGACCATCTATCTGGTCAAAAGCGTGAATATCCTCAACTACATTAGTGGATGGGGAAAGCAAAGATAACTCAGTTTTGTGCTGGAAGTGGATAATGGAACTAACAAGTCCACTGGGCTTTATTCAGACACCTTCAGAACCAGTCCGCTCAGTAGACCACACATGATGGGCCTGCTCCTCACTATGAAGCAAGCTTGGTGCTGCTGACCATCAAGCCCTCCACAGACTGAGTTCCCCACTGCTTAAACTTCTCAGTGGTCTTCAAGTAGCTTCTCCTTTCTCCGTGAGTTTACTCATCCAGCCACTGTGGCAGGCTATACTCAAGGAATGCTGAAATACTGTTTTTCTTTGACTTCTCATTCCCAGAGTGGTGCAGTCTCGAACAGTAAGGTTCTACTTAAAATAGCTTCTGATTATTCCATTTTAAGATATGGCAAGTACTACGGTGTATTTGTTGTTCAAAGCTAGCCTGATATTGGGAGGAGTCACTTTTAAAGAAAATTTCCACACTGGATTGAGTTTGTAGTAACTGTGGAATTTTCTTGTGGCTAGTGCGTTCTGATATGTTTATCACCGAGTCTTGCCAGCCTTTTCTGGGTTTACTTTAGTCTAGTGCAGTCACAACTATCCACCCACCCACATCCTCTCCACCACCACCCTAGAACTTGGACTGACATTGTTACAGAGTGCGCTATTTTTTTTTTTTGTTGTTCATTCCAAGTATAAAACTTATAACCATGTGCTTGCAAGGCAGACGAAGTGCCACTGAACTAAATCCTCAGCCCTTATTTTCTTTTTTTGTTTTGTTTTTGTGGGACTGGGCCTGGAACTCCTTACCTTAGTGCTTGCAAGGCAAGTGGTGGTGCCACTGAGCTAAGTCCCCTGACGACAGCGTGCTTCATTCTTTTCTCTACATTGTCTTTCTGTTTTTGTATGACTTTAGCTATTATCTTCTGTTAATTCTTGGCAGTGTTTCTTCTTGCTGAGTAGCTCTTTTTTACACTCCACGGTTCCAGGTTGTTCAGAAGCTAACTGCTACTTTACCCATGTCTCACCATCTTGATTCCCTTTAAAGATGGTCTTCCAAAATTCACCCTTTTAAAGTTTACAATTCATTGGTTTTAGTGTAGAATATTTTCATCACCTATACATACCCTTTAAAAAACTACTTCCCATGCTTTCCTCCCTCCTCTCTCTGTAAACCACTGATGTATTTAGGGACTTTTGTCTGTAAATTTTATGTGATTGGAATTATACAGTATAGAATATTTTATGCCTGGCTTTTTTCAATTCTAATAATTTTTTTGTCTTTTTTTTTTTTTTTAGTACTAGGGATTGAATAGAGGGTCTCATACATGCTAGGCAGTCACTGTTACCATGTGAGCTACATCCCCTAACTGCCTGCCTGACCACCCACCCACCCACTTGCTTGCTTGACTGCTTCTTCCCTACCTTTCTGCTCTGCCTTTCATTTTGTTAATTGCCTAAGGTGGCTGTATTTTCTTACTTTCCCATCACTGAAACAAAATACCCTACTTCCGCAGTTTAAAGGGGGAAAGGTTTATTTCAATTCAGGGTTTCAGATCTTTTCATCCATAGTTCGTTGACTCTCAGACAGAAATAACATGATGAGAGGGGTGTGGCAGAGGAAAGCTGCACCATGGCAGCCAGGAAACAGGAAAAGGAGGAGCTAGAACAAGAACACACCCTTTCATGTCATGACCCTAGTGGCAATACCCGACAACGAGGCACCTACCCCCAATGGCATGTTTAACTACAAACTAATCACTGTGTTAGTCTACCGATGAGTACCCTTGTGATCCATTCACCTTCCAATAACTCTACCCCTGAATACATGAGACTTTGGGGATACACTGTAAACCTAAACCTTAACATTGCACTTGAACTTGCAATCCTAGCCTCATAAGTGCTGGCATTATAGGTATATACAATCAGGCCCAGCTCTTAAAATAATGGTTTTGAAATTACTGTGTTACATGAAGTTTTACTATTTTATTCTTATTAAATAACATTCCATTGCATGACTGTCATATTTATCTGTTAGCTGATGAACATCTGTGGTGTTTACATTTTCAGACTGCTATGAATAATGCAACTATGAGCACTTGTGTACAGGGTTTTAGTGACATTTGTTTTTATTTCTATTTGTTGCATGCCTAGCATTGGAATTTCTGAGTCTTGATGATTGTACAGTTAATGCCCTGAGGAAATAGTGACCTGTTTTCCAAAGCAGTTGCACCAGTTTCCAGTCCCATACAATATAGGAGCATTGAAATTTCTCCATGTTCTCAAAAATGCTTGCTATATCTATTGATTAAACCCAGCCTAGTAAGTGTGAGTGGTATCTCATCAACTTAATTTGCATTTATCTGTCTATTATTTCATACTGTATGTATATGTTGAGTTTTTAATATAAGAAAGCATGCAATATCGAGCTTGTGTGTCTTGAATTACTTTTCTTAGGATTATGGTCTCAGGTGGATTCATTTTCCTACAAATGACCCAACTCTGTCCTTTTAATGGCAGAGTAATACTCTGTTGTACATAAATACCACTTTTTTATTCATTCATTTGTTGATGGACATATAGGCTGTCTCCAACATTTAGCAATTTTTTTTTTTTCTTTTTTGAGACAGGGTGTTGGTTTGTAGTTCAGGCTGGTCCTGAGCTCAACCTCAAACTCACATCACAGCAATCCTCCTGCCTCTGCCTCCCGAGTGCTGGGATTATAGGCGTGAGCCACTGTGCCCGGCACTGTGGTATGTGGTACTGGTTGCTGCTGGCCGTGAGTCTCCATGCCCAGTATTGTATGTGGTTACCAGGGGATTGAATCCAAGCCCTTGCAATTGCAAGACAGATGCTGGAACTACTGAGCTAAATCCCTGGCCCCACTTTAGCAATTATTAATTGCACTGCTGTAAATATGGGTATGCATGCATCACTGTGGTTTGATGTCTTTTAGATGGGGAATAGCTAGGTCAAATGCAACTTCTACTTTTTAGTTTCTTGAGAAATCTGATTTCCATAGTGCCAGTTTACAGTCCTATCAATAACCTGAAAGGGATCTTTTCTCCCCGTAGTTGTGCTGACATTTATTATTGGTTGGTTTGTTCATGGTAGCCATTTTTTCTGGAGTGAGACAGAATCTCAGTTCTGTTTGCACTTCTTGAATTTGCATTTTTTTAATTGCCAGTGATGTTGAACATTTTTCCATGTGTTTTTTTGGCCACTGTACTTATTCTGAGTACAAAGAACTCGTTTATTCTTTTTAATGGTAAAGTGATATTTCATTGCATATAAATATATTTTTTCATCCATTCATCTGTGGATGGACATTTAGGCCACTTCCAAGATTTAAGTATAAGGAGTTGTACTGCCATACCATGGCTATTTTGAATAGTGGAGTAATGTAGCAGTCAGTATGGGAATGCAGATGTCTCTTTGAGATCCTAGTTTCATTTTTACAAAATATCTGTATGAAAGCAGGCTGGGTGAATTATGTGTAGGATTTTAAAATTTTTGTGGAACTTCTCTACCATTTTCCATGGTATGGTTTGGTAGCTAATTTTTTTAAAAAATGGTAATTATCCTAATATGTGATTTGCCGTGATGATCCATTAAAAATACACCTGTTAGGGCCGGGGATATAGCTCAGTGGTTCCGGCGCCTGTCTTGCAAGCGCAAGGACCCGGGTTCAATCCCCGGTAACCACATAACAATACTGGATGTGGAGACTCACCCCGGCGGCAACCAGTACCACATACCAGTGCCGGGCGTGGTGGCTCACGCCTGTAATCCCAGCACTCGGGAGGCAGAGGCAGGAGGATTGCTGTGACGTGAGTTTGAGGCTGAGCTCAGGGCCAGCCTGAACCACAAAGTGAGACCCTGTCTCAAAAAACCTTTAAAAAAAAAAAAATACACCTGTTAGCCATTTGAGTATCCTCTTGGTTCATTCCTGTCTTTTGATTGACTTCTAAGTTGGGATGTTTTGTTGTTGCTATCATCTTTTGTTTGTTCCTTTGGAGCTGTAAGGATTCCTCGTGTATTTTCTGAAATTAAACCCTTGTCAGACATGTGGCTTTATAAATGTTGTCTCCCAACCCATATATTTTCTTTCCTACACAGAGGCTTTTTAGTGTTATATAACTCGACTTGTTTTGCTTTTATTGGTCTGTTCATTTGTTGTCATTTTATAGGAAATCATTGCCAAGACTAACATCAGGAAACTTTTGTCTTTAGTCCATCTCCCCCTGTCCTCCAGCAGTTTATCACCTGAGAGCAAGTCTTCAATCCATTTTCAGTTTTTATATGTAAGTTGTGAGATAAGGGTCCACTTTCATTCTTGTGAATATAGATACCTAGGTTTTCCAGCACTATTAATTGAAGAGACTGACATTTCCTCTTAGTGTATTCTTGGCATGCTTGTTAAAGTTCACTTGACTTTTAGATTGAGTTCTGGATTCTCTGTTCTATTTCATCTGTGTGTGTATGTGTGTGTGTGCACATGTGTATGAAATTTTATGCTAATATCACACTGATTTGATAATTGTACTTTTGTAAAATAATTTGAAATCGAGAAATGTGATGCTTCCAACTTAACTAGAATTGCTTTGACTGAGGTCTGTTGTAGTTCTATGTGAACTTTTTTTCCCTATTTCTGTATAAGTCTTTAGGGTTTTGATACAGGTTGGATAGAATTTGTACATGGCAATACTTTTACAGAATTAGTCTTCTGTCTGTGGACATAAAGGTGTCTTTCCATTTATTTGTATCTGCTTTAATTTCTTTCATCAGTGTTTTATGCCTTTCAGCTTAGTCTTTCACCTCCTTCATTCCCCCACCCCCCATGGTACTGTACTAGGATTTGAACCCAGGGCCATCTCACTGAGCCACACTCCCAACCCTTTAAAAAAATTTTTTTTATTTTGAGACAGGGCTTCGCTAAGTTGCCCAGCTGGTCTTGAATTTGCGATCCTCCTGCCTCAGCCTTTTAAAGTGCTGGGATTAAAGGTATGTGCCACTGCACCCAGATCCTTTGTTAATTCTTATGTATTTTTTCTTTTTGGTGCTGTTGTAAATGAGGTTGTTTTCTGAATGTCCTTTTGGATAATTTGTTGCTAGTGTACAATCACAGCTGATTTGTATGTGTGCTTTTGTGTCCTGCATCTTTATTCATCAGTTAATTTATTCTACCGGGTTATTTGCAGACTCTTTTGCAGTGATAATTTTAATTCTTTCCAGTTTGGATACTTTTCATTTCTGTCTCTTGCCTGATTACTGTGACTGAGACTCCAGCGCTGTGTTGCATGGGAGTCTCTGGAATGAGCATCTTTGCTGAGTTCTTCTGGATCTTGGAGAAAAGATAATTTTGTGTGTATGTCTGTGTATCTGTGTGTCTGTCTGTCAGTGTGTGTATGGGCCTTAAACTATGGTATATCTGTGGGCTCTCCCTATTTGGCCTTTATTGTATTGAGGTTGCTTTCTTTGGTATCTTATTTTTTTGAGTTTTTATCATCAAAAATATTGAGCTTTGTCAAATGCTCATTCTGCCTCTATTATAAAGACCATCGTGTAGTTACTGGTTTTCATTCTGTTAATGCTGATTTCACATCAGTTGATTTGCCCTGGTCCAGTCACTCTTGGATCCCAGGGATAAGTTGTAGTTTGTTGTGTTACTTGATTCTTTCTAAGTACTGATAAATTTAGCTGGCTAATATTTTAAGATTTTTGTATCCATATTCATGTTGGATATTGGCCCGTAGTTTTACTCCTTTTGGTGTCCTCAACCTTTATATAAGGATGATGATGAATTTATAAATGTTCCCTTCTCTTCTGTTTTTATAGAGGAGTTAAGAAGGTTCATCTGCTTTAAATGTTTGCTAGAATACACTTTAAAAAAAAGCCAAATGGTCTTGGCCTATTGTTGTTGTTTTTAAGTCATGATTGAATTTACTTATTTGTTACTGTTACTAGTCCATCTAAAGTTTTTATTACATGTAGATTTTATCTGGTTGCATTTTACATTTCTCTGAATATCTGTATTTATTTTAAAGTTTGTTGGTATGTAATTGTTTACTGTAGTCCCTTATCTAATTTCTATGGAACTGATTATATCTCTTCTTTTTCATTTTTGTTTTTCTTCTCTCTCTTTTTCTTAGTTTAGCCAAGGATTTTGCTTCTGTTTTCAAGAAATCAATTCAATTGCATTGATTCTTGCTTGTTTTTCTGTTCATTTCTTCTTGCTGTAATTATTTTCATTCTTTCTGCTATTTTGGGGCTTAGTTTGTTTTCCTTTTTTAGTTTCTTCAGGTATAAATTTAGATTGAGAATTTTGTTTTTTAATATAAATATTTATTGTTGTAAACTTCTCTCTCTCCACTGTTTTTGCTCTAATCCATACATTTCAGTATAATACGTTTTTGTTTTCATTTGTCCTGATATATTTTTAAATTTTTCTTTTGATTTCTTTGACACAGTAATTGTTTAAAAGCATATGGTTTAATTTGCATTCAATATCATATACATTTCCCTATTTGTTGGGTTGATATCCTGTCTAGTTTATCAGGGGATACTCACTCGCCTAATGTGGGTACAGCAAGGGTTGAAATAATAATATACAAAAACCAAGAAATAAAGAATAACGGAAGATAGTTTATTACTTAGGAGGGCCACTAATTGAGTTTAGCTGTACCTTAACCTAGTGTCTGATTTTACCTCTATTCTGGTTAAAACCAAGACCTCTGGATTAGTCAGTATTTATCATTATACAGTTTGAGAGGGGCAAAGGCAGATGTAGCAAATAGCAGATGTAATGCACTAATGAGGCAGGCTACAAAAGGAGAATAGTTATGTATTCTTTGTCTCGTTTTGTAGTTCAGGCTGGCCCTGAGCTCAGCCTCCAACTCACATACAGCAATCCTCCTGCCTTTGCCTTCCAAGTGCTGGGATTACAGGCATGAGCCACCACACAGGGCACTGTGGTATGTGGTAATGATTGCTGCTGGGTGTGAATCTCCACACCCAGTATTGTATATGGTTAATCCGGGAATTGAACTCGGGTCCTTGGGTTTGTAAGACAGGTGCCGGAACCACTGAGCTAAATCCCAGGCCCACTTATGTATTCTTGTGAAGGACAGGTAAGAGTTAACAAGCCACTTGTGCTGTATTGCAGATCATAGCTAACAAGTCAGTTACATTATCTTAGTTAATATTTGATCTTGGAGAAGGCTGTACAGAATCACAATTCCTCAGCTATAGTGTTTGCTTGCTATTAGAGACATCATAACCTCATTGATAATTGAGCCCTCAGTTGTGACCTTTGAAATAGCGAAATTTGTCTCTGTATACCAGCCGAAAGCCCATGTAGCAATTCACATTTAGGCCTCAAAGTGATTCATATTTTTTAAATTTATTTTTGTTCTGTGGTACCCAGGATCGAACTCAGGTCCTTGGGCATCTAAAGTAGACAGTACCATTTGAGCAAAACCTCTGGCCCATGATTCATATTTTTAACCAAGAGCCAAAGAGCCAAATTATAAGCCAAATCAATAATATCCAAAGCCTGCTCAATGCAGTTTCAGGACTGGTCTCCTGCGCCCATTATTGTTGAGTTCTAGTTTTATTATATTGTAAATGCTCAAAATGATTTGCTTTATTAAATGTGTTAAGCCTTGTGGCTTCTCATGTGTTCTCTCTTGGGGAGAGTTCCCTGTGTGCTTGAGAAGAGTGTATATTTTGATGCCTATGGGTGGAATGCTCTGTATGGCTGTTAGGTCTTTTTATTTTATATTGTTGTTCATGTCTGCGGATCTTCATTGGTTTTGTGTTTTATCCACTTGTGAAATGGGATTTCAGTGTCTTCTATATTATAACTGCTATATTTCTTTCTTCGTGTCTGCGTTTTCTTTATATATTTTAGTGCTTTGATGTTAGGTGTACATATATTTGTCCATTTTATATCTTCTTTTTGAAGTGAGCTTTTAATCATTAATTGTTGTTTCCTGTGACAAACTTTGACTTAAAGTTTTATTTTGTCTGTCACATCACTCTGTAGTTCTCATCTATTAGTTTGCTTGGAATATCTTTTCCACCTTTTCACTTTGAACTTATGCATGTTCTTAATTACAAGGTGAGTCTTGTAGATGGCGTGTAATTGGCTCTTACTTGGTTTATCTATTCAGCTACTTTGAATAGTGATTTTAATCCATGGACATTTACAACAATTATTGAAATTGTCAATTTGTTTTCCCTATCATTATTAAGTATTATGATAGTCTCTCTGTATTTATTATTATTATAAATAATAATATTTATTATTATACCTTTAACATGTTCGTGTTATTGTTAGTGTTTATTTCAATTTAAACTCTTCAGCACTTTTTATATATTACATCTCACAGTGATGAGGTTCCTCACAATTTTGTTTATCTGAGGATTTCTTATATACTTATCTTATCGAAAGTCTCATATTTTGAGGCAAAATATCTGATGGCCAAAGTTAAAGAAGAAAAGGTTCATTGTAGCTGACAGTTTATGGAGGTTTCAATCTATAGTCAGCTGGTTCCAAGGCAGGGTAATATGATTGAGGAACATCACAAAGGAGAAATAATCCATGAGAAAGTAGGGCAGGCAGAAAGCAGCAACTGTTACTTTTATATTCTGTCCTTTTTATTAGTACCACCCACACCCAGCTGGAGCACCCTTAATCCCAGCACCACATATATTTACTATATATTCTGTTATAGTATATATATATATTCTGTACACCCTACATGCAGCCACTTCTCCAGACTCCCACCTATTCACTTAGGAGTTCTGGGGGACATGTAAATACAAGCCATAACCAGGGGGGTCTGTGATGCTTTTATATTTACAAAGAAAATCCGGGTTTATTTGGCTTATGTTTTGTTTTATTTTAGTTTTTTGATAGGGGAATTAGGCAAGGATAATTTTTGCTCAGATTGGAAGATTTCCTTCAAATTAATACCTTCTGTAAAGATTTAGTAAGGTAATTATTATGCCTTCTTGAGTTGAGTATGTAAATAAAGGACTCCACAAACATAAGTATTATACATACATTATTATATTTTTAAGTACCCCTAGTGGTATATTTTGAGAGTAGAGTTTGTTTTAAAGTCACCTTGTGTTTGAAGTAGAGTAAGACTTTGTCTCATCACAATTTTACTGTCCTGACAGTAAAGAAGATGAGTCCTGGTGTATATGTGCACAATTTTTAGTGGGCCAGAGTTTGGCTGAAAAGTTATTTTTAGGCCCTCTAAATTACAGTTTGAATATAGAGCTACTACCAATCCTCAATCTTTATTGGTCAGTTGAAGAGTGATTTGATGTAGTGACACACAGCTTTGCTTCCCTGAATAGAAAGTAGTCTCAGGTATTCAGGGAGGAATGGAGCTTCATAGTTTTGAAACTTACTTATTTGCCTCTCTGGTTCCTTTTTTTCTGCCGTTGGTAACAATATCTTTTTAAAAGATAGGGGTATTTTACTCATTTATCTAAATTTTCAGCACCTGATTTTTGAGTTGATTTAGGCTAGGGTTGTTGTGGAACATCTTACTAAAGCAGTAACCAAAGAAGTTCAAAATGTTATTCTGTTTTAAAGCTATATTCTAGTGGGGAAAGATGGACAGTGAGTAAATACATAAAACAAATAGAGTGTGTTCTTTGTTTTGTTACTCTGGTGAGGAACAAAGAAAAGAGAGGCCATAAGGAAGAACTGGGAATGAGCACTGAAGTTGCAATTTAAGATAATGAAAAAGTAGAACTGGGAGAAATGCCTAAAATAGGTGAGGGGGACTAGACAAATGTTCAGATATTTATGAAATTGTAAGAAATATGAAATGTGGAACCAACAAGATTTCTTGACAGGTGGACTATGACATCAGAGAATAAGAAGAATCATCACTTGAAGGTTTTTGGCATAGGCACCTGGAAGGGGAAATTGCCAATAATTGAGATGGGAAGGCTATGGATGGAGCAGGTTTAAGAGAGATCAGAAATTTTGCTTATGACATGTCAAGTTGAAATTTATATCAGATACAAGTGAGCAGGCCACGGCAGGCTTTAGGCAGTCAGTAAAGATTCTGGAGTTATACACTGATGTGCATCAGATTAAAGTCATTATTAAGAGATAAAGGAGGCAGCCAAATAGAGGTAAGAGACTAGTTTCTTTGGTGTCTAGAAAATAGGTTAGGAATAGCTGGTAAAAAAAAATTAAATCTGTCCAATGAGGAAGGAGAGAGAATAACCAAAAAAAGTATATCCTGGAAAGTTTTTGAAGACTATACTTCAGAGAGGGAAGGGGTTAATCAATCAATCATCTGTTTCTTTGGAAACCGTAATTATTACACATAGGCATATTCTCTGTGGTAGCCTGAAATTTTAGTTGGGTTCTTTTCTACAGGTAGATGGCATGGTCTCTCCTTTGCTAGTTTTTTCTTAGTAGGTAGAAAGTTACTAAGTTTTTATGTATTGAGAAAGCAAATGCTCTCAGAGAAGAATTGAATTCTGCCTGCACTCCAACACTGTGCTATTTTGGTTGTGGGAGGGCTTAATTTCCAAGTGGAAGTGTTCTGTTTTTGTCATTCTCACATCATTAACATTTTTTCTTAAATGATGCTCAACATTTTCTGTTGTATTACATCATTACTTGGATACTTGTCTTTCTTGCCTCTTTGAGGTTTGTTGTCTTGTCATATTCCTCAGTCATAGAGTAATAAATGAAAGTTGGATGGAATTGAATCACATTGCACTGAGGTAAATAAAAGAGTAGAATTTGGCACAACTGGTTTAATCTTGCTTCTGCTATTTGGTAGCAGATTCTTTAACCTTTTCATATAGTCCTTCAAAAGTAGGGATAATAATGTTGCCTAATTAATAGTTTTTTAGAGATAATTTATGAAGTTAGGAAAATAAAGCTCAGCATAGTGCTTGGATCATTGTAAATTTTCATTGTTCTGTAGTTGTTAGTGCTGTCATTATTATTGATTATAATGCACTGACATTCCAGATGTTAGATTTAAGTTAGGATTTACTTACATGCTAGGGCCTATGAATCCAAGATTCTTAGGTTTATATCTATTTTAGTAATCTCGCTTCCCACAAACTAAGACATGACTGGAAAATTCCAGCCCCTCTTAGCCTAGAGGCATTTTTTTTCTGGTGTTTCTCATCCATTGACATTTTTGTGCTGAGTAAGTTTTTGTGTAGCATTGTTTGTGTAGCTGATTGAGCAAGTAGCCTACATTAATGCTTATTGTTTGTGTAAGGTTTTACTATAGAATATTGTAAACCTACATAGGCAATAGATTGTAACTATGATTTATAAGAAACATTTTAATTCTCACATTAATTGTAGTGATGTAAAAGGAAAATGTTAATTACAAATCCCTAAATGTTAGCTGATTAATCTAGAAAGTCTACTCTGTATGCAATATACATACATAGTACATGAATATTCTAAATATAAAATGAGATTGAACACCAGGAACTAACTTTTCTTAGTTTTTAAGGCAAGGATTAGCAAACATTGTGCCTGCATCCTGTTTTTTGGAAATTGTTTAATTCAAACACAGCCACATGCATTCCTTTACATATTATTGATAACTGCTTCCACTACAACTGCAGAGTAATTTGACTAGAGTTCTTTCATATTACCTATAAACCTGAAGAATGCATTATCTGTTCTTTAAAGAAAAATTTGCCAAATTTTGTTAATTTTTGTGGCTTTTCTGTAACAGTTTTATTTAGTCTCATATTCATTCGTTTTCTTTTGTCTGTTTAACTATAGGTGTTCTCAAGAACTTGACTATCTTACCATTGTTAGGGTATATGTGACACTACTATCTAATCTACTTTAAGATGAATTTCTTTTTGGTATCTTTCATAGGTATTTTTATGCTGCTTGGGAGTTTGGCAGTGTTTCTTATTTTGCACACTATTTTACTTATTCCAGTGGTTTAAAAAAAAAAATCACAATCTCTAGTAGGTAATGAATGGATTAGTTGAACATACTGATTTGTTTGTTTGTTTGTTTTGGTCTTTTGAGACAAGGTCCTAATATGTAGTTGAGGTTGGTTTGTAGTGATAGAATTCAGGTATGCACCACCTCATCCAATAAGTAAAACGTACTCAAATTGCTTTCTGGATGTTTTTATTTTAGCATCCCTCAGTCATTTCAAGCTGAGCATGTTGCATACTCAACTCACTCCTTTCTGCTTCCTAGCTTCCTGGGTCTGAACCCTACTGCTATGTTAATAGTTGCAGAGCCAGATGCTTGTCAGTTACCTACTGCCTCCTCTCTTCCAGTTTTATCATTCTAGTATCAGTAAGTGATCAAAGAACTCTTGATCTTGCTTCTCAGACCTATTTTCACTGTTTCTATATCAGGGCTTGCCTTCATTCTATTTATTTTCCCCTTATTTGTTTAATAACCCTTTCTGTGATCTTCCCCAGATAAATCCTTTGCTTACAACGTATCAGTCAGTGGTTCTTTATGGCTTGCAATATTTATACTTGTCACCTGACTTCAGAATTTTGCAAAGTAATTTAATTTTTGTTATTTCTCCTCTATACTTATCTATAGCATTTTTGGAATGAGCTAGACTTAATCATTCTATGTTGAAATTTTTAGTTTGCTAACTCATTAAAATAAACAACCTTTGAGGATTATAAATATTTGCATACTCAATACCCTTGTTCTAACATATAGGTGACTTCAGAATATTTTTGTCCAGGTGGAGTTATTTGGAGGTGATTTGTCAACTCTAGGATCTTTCTTTGTAACTGTTGACTGTGGAATGAAAGATTTATGCATGGATTAAGCACTTTACCAGTCCTAATATGATTACTAAGAATGGAAAACAGGACTGAGTAACTTTTATTTTTGCAAAAGATACATTTCAGTAAAATGTTCTTTAAAACAAAACTTTTGAAGTGAATCCTGTTTTACTAGATTTTATGGAAGTAGAGTGTTGTATGGTGAGGGGAACATCTCCCAAAAAAATAAGCTTTGAGGATTGACAGCCATATGATTCCCAGTACACACCCACAGTATTAAGTTTGCCATGTGTTTTTTTCCTAAAATTTCACTTTTCTTTTATTGAACTTTGCATAATAATTTTACCTAAACAGCATTCTGGGAAACTTTGATTCCACGCTTTTAGTTTCCACAAGTTTTCTTCTTTTTTTCAATGTGAAGTGAGTTGTGCTATAAAAATGAGCAAAAGCCTCCATCTCTAAAGTAGATTTGTTTTATTGGTTATTGCATAATTTTTCCTTTAAATGTGACTTTCAGATTTTTTTATTGATTATATCTTTGGTAGTCATGTTGTCTTTCAGGTAAGTTGGCAATGATAGATATTCTTTTATCTTCTCTATGTCAGGTTTTTAAATTACATACGAAGTTCTGTTGTGTTGCGTTTTCTTCTCTCTGCTCCTTCTCATTGGTGTTGTAACTTAGAAAATACTGTCTATAGCAAGTTGGAAGACAACAGCAACTTCAGAAGAAGAGAAATTAGGTTGCAAAAGACAAAGTGACTTGCTTTGAGAGCTCTAATATTTTAAAATTCAGCCTTTGCTCTTAAGCTTGTAATAAGGTTATTGGGCAAGATGAATGTCAGTGTTTCTGTTTATTCCTCTAGTGTAGTATTTGATTTCTCAAAGCTTTTCTTGAAAAGCCTTCTTAAGAGTGAGTAATAAATTTTAAAATATTAAAAATTCAGAAAATACTAAAAATTTAATGATACTAAAAATGTAAGAATTCAGAAAATAATAAAATATCTTGGAGAATCTGAGGGTGGCCTGGTTTAGGAAGTAACAGTTGAGTAGCAGTTTAAGGATGAGTAGAATATATGTGGGTAGAAGAAAGATCAAGATATTCCAGTCATCTTACTGACCAATGGCTTAGAATTCAGAAAGAACAATATTCTCACTTAAGAAGAAGTCAAATGTAGGTGTAATGTAGAGTTCACATTCACATATATTAAATAAAAAGTATGGTTTAATTACTAAGGAGAAATCAAATTATGAAGTAATTCATCACTCTACCCTCACTGCCCCTCCAGCTCTTTCTTCCTCAACTGTCCTCCTGCCCAAAATAATAACATTGTACTGTTTGGGTTACTGTTTACTTACTTGTCTTTTTTGTTCTTTTACTATCAAACTACTTGTGTCTTTCAGTCTAAAAGATAAAATATATCTCCTATATATAGAGTATAGCCAAAAGTTTTTAAATCTATCTTGGAAATTTTTACCTTTTGATTATAGATTTGTCTCCCCCCCCCCTTTTGATAGTAGTTATTCAGTTTTATATAATCCGATGTGGTTGAGGTTGCTAGTTCAATCTTGTCATTTTTTTTTGAGACAGTGTCTCGCTTTGTAGTTCAGGCTGGCCCTGAGCTCAGCCTCAAACTCACATCACAGCAATCCTCCTGCCTCTGCCTCCCGAGTTCTGGGATTACAGGTGTGAGCTACCACACCCGGCACTGTGGAATGTGGTACTGGTTGCTGCTGGGCGTGAGTCTCCACTCCCAGTATTGTATGTGGTTACCCGGGAATCGAACCCAGGTCCTTGCGCTTGCAAGACAGGCGCCGGAACCACTGAGCTAACTCTCTGGCCCATAAATAGTGTTCTTGGTTGACAGATTTTTTTGCTTTGGTTTTTCTGTTAGCACCGAGTTGTATGGTTTTACTTTCTTCTATCACTCACTTTTCTGATACCCACTTCTTGTGTTGGTTTTGCCTTCTATGTAGTCATTTCTGTTACTGTTTCCATAGCTAGATTGTTTGAGTTTAATTATGCTTATATAGATAGATCTCTGTTAATTGTACTAGCTTTATAATTTGTTAAATTGACATTTCATCAAATCTGGGGAATTCTTAGTCATTCTCTAAATTCCTTCTTTTTCATTTTTTCATCATTCTGATACCAAGTTCATTTACACATCCATTATTCTGTGTGATGTTGTCCCAGAGATTTTTGAGTCATTGTTCATTTTTCTGCAGTCTTTTTTTCTCTCAATAGGCTAATTTCTGTTTCCTTATTTTCTTATTCTTTTTTTTTTTAATGCCATCAATGAAAATTCTACTGTGAATTTTCATTATGGTTATTATACTTTTCAGTTTCAGGTTATTTGTCTGCTTTAAAAGTGAGAGACTGGGGCTGGGGATTTAGCTCAATGGTTCCAGCGCCTGTCTTGCAAGCGCAAGGGCCCGAGTTCGATCCCTGGTAACCACATAACAATACTGGGTGTGGAGACTCACGCCCAGCAGCAACCAGTACCACATCCCACAGTGCCGGGCGTGGTGGCTCACGCCTGTAATCCCAGCACTCGGGAGGCAGAGGCAGGAGGATTGCTGTGATGAGTTTGAGGCTGAGCTCAGGGCCAGTCTGAACCACAAAGCGAGACCCTGTCTCAAAAAAAAAAAAAAAAAAAAAAAAAAAAAAGTGAGAGACTGAAGCAGGAAGATTGTAAGTCAAGCCTATCACGTATAACTTAGTGAAACTCAACTTCAAAATAATTAAAAAAAAAATAGGCCCAGGGTTATAGCTCAGTGCAAATTAAAGCCCTGGGTTCAGTGCTGAGTACAGTAAAAAGTCTTAACAATTCTTTGTTAACATTTCCTATTTTGTGTTTATGTGTGATCATAGTTTTAATATTTAAAATAAAAATATTTTTTAACTTTTTTGAACCAAAAATTGATTGCTACTTTCTGTTCTTTACTAAGATAAATACCTGTATCTACTGAGTCAATTTCTCTTGATGACATTTTTTCTCACCTGAATATTAATCAATTTCTTCTGTTTCACCAATTTTTTGATACAGCATTTCATATAATGTTGCCATCTAGATTGTGATTTTCATTTTTCTTTTTTTTAATTGTACTGGGAATCAAACTCAAAGCCTTGTAATTGCAAGATAGGCATGATGCTATTGTGCTGAATCCACAGGCCAAGGTTATGATTTTTTTTCATTAAACTCTTATTGATACATTATATATCCATATCACAATCACACTCAACATTGAGAATTTGTACAAGTGTAAGACACAGCTTATTTTCCATGTTTTCCCATTCCCCTACCCAGTTTACAACCCCCACCCCCATATACATAAGCTTTGTTTCCTTTTTTTAACATCATATTTTCCCCCTTTGAATATTTTCTATTTCATACTATCATACATTCTAGAACCCATTTACATATTCAGGTTTCTCATACCTGAGTAAAGATACGATATTCACACATCTGTTACCTATTTATTTCTCTTATGAGTATGTTCTCATGGTACGTCCATTTGAGTACAAATGACTCAAACTTATCATTCTTTATGCCAGTGTATCACTCCATTTTATTTTCAAAAACCACATCTTCTTTATCCAGTATAGAGTTGATGGGCATTTGGGTTGTTTCCATGATTTAGCTGTCACAAACTGAGTTGCTATAAACATGGGTGCAAAATATGTCACTGAGATATGAAGCTTGTAATTCTTTCCTGGGAATAGCAGGATCAAATGAGATCTCTAATCCTAGTTTTTGAGGAATCTCCACATTGATCTCCATAGTGGTTGTGCCAGTCTACATTCCCACCAACAGTGAAGAAGGGTCCCTTTTTTCTCCTCAGCCTCAGCAGTATTTGTTGCTGGTTAATTTTGAAAAAGCAGCCATTCTTGGTGGAGAGGTTATGATTTTTAAAAACTCTTCTGAAGTTAGTTGCATTATATTACTGTTTTTGTAAGTTGCTAGTTGTAATCTGTAGATTCGTTTTTCAGTACAATTAGAAACTCTTTTAGATTTAGTTTTCATTTCTTGCCCTGGCTCATTGTGACTTGAGGGTATGCCCAGCCTAGTGTAATGATGGGGAGCCTTTTGGGGCTTTTAGTGGTAACAGAGCAGACTGCAGCATGCATGCCAAAGATTTACCACCACTGGGTTAGTGGCTATGCAGTTACTGCTTAGAGAGTCTATTCAAATACTGTATTGTAAAGCTCCCATCATTTTGGTGATTATTCTTTATGGTAGTCAGAGAATACATTGAAAATCAGAGTTTTCAAGTAAGCCCTACTTTTATTTTTCTGTGGCCTTTTGAAATCTCACCTGCATATATGCATAGCCTCTCACTCAGCTAGGAATGAGGGAGTATATTTTGCCCCTATGCCTCTTTTTTTCTAAGATTTCCCTGATCACTTCTTGGATGTCCTTCCTGTTTGTCACTTTTGCTTACCTGGACTGCAGAGATGTGGGCTTTTTTACACCTTTGTTTCCTATCCGGTTAGCCATATTTACTGCCAGTACCAATAGGGTGTAGGTTTTACTTTGTGTTTTCAATGATGATAGCTCCTCGTGAAAGCAAAATTTTTGATTTTCGTGATAACCTTGGTAAGATTATCTTCCTGAGGTGATTGGTAATAGGGCAGTGATAGCATCCGCCAGTGTAGGGAATTTTAAAATGAGGGAACTTAAGTGTCCTTTCTAAATGAGTAGAATATATAAACAGATGAGTAAGAGTACATGACTGTTTATGTCCTCATACTCCTCTTGGGCATCTTTTTGACTAACGATTGTGTGTATGGTCTTCTACATCTGCTACCTAGCAGTTAAATAGCTCCCGTTACTTTTGTTCAATTTTACATAGTTGTATATATGAAACAATTTTTCTAGCTGTATATCATTAGAGGGATGAATTTTGGTTTATAGGCAGCTTTTTTGCCAAGTTAGCTACCAAAATGTGAATTGGTAAAGAAATAATTCCAGGGAAAAAAAAATCTCAATTGGGAATGGAGTGGAAATCATCAGTTTTGAAATTGGTAATGTTTTCTCAGCCTAATTTCCATTCAGAACTCGAGCCTGACATCATTCAGTGTCTGTCATCAGCAGTTGAACTGTACTATAATTGGGGTTTTGCTTCATCCTGCATTTTACAGTAAGTGACAAAATGCAGCTTAATATTCTATAAAATAATTTAAAATAGCTCTTATACATGAGTCTGTTTCTGAAGGTAAGTTTAATATAACAGTCATTTATTTCTGCCTCTGTAATCTACAAACTGGAGGCAATCATACTCTAGAACTGCCCACCAGGCCCCTGGGCTCTTAGGTATCCTCACCCTCCTCTTTTTGGACCTCTTAGTGCCATTTTCTTTCCCGGTTCTTAGATATCTACTTCATGTTCTATAGCTCTTTGAATCACTATTTTTAAAAAAGTTGTTTTTCTGGCCATTGGATGATATGTTGGTATTTCTGACAGCCTCTATATTGTTGGAATATATCTTTTTATACAATCCATTTAAATTTATTATTGTAAAATAATGTGATGCTAAACAGTTATCCTAATATTTAGAGTTTTATTTTCAGGAAGAATGAGCCTGACTTTAAAACTTTCCAAAGACAGAAGTGTTTTGGGGACCTATCTGCAGATTTCTTGGGACTATGCCATTTGTCATATGCTGTGGTTTTAACTTTCTAAAACTTTTTCTGGCACCTTTTGTTGTTGAACTGGGGATCGAACTCAGTACCTTGCACTTGGCGAAGCATGTGCAGTGCCACTGAGCTAAATCCCTGGGCCTCTAAAACTTTTTCTAAAACTAACAAGTCAGCCCCTCTCCTGCATTTAACTACCAGTGTTTTCACCATGTCTTGAAAAACAAATGATCCCAGGCTCATTTGTTTGTTGTCTAGTTTTTAAAATTACCATTATAGGTACAAAAATTACACTTGGAACAGCTCATTTCAGCTATTTCCTACAAACTGTAGATCAGTTCCTAACATACTATTGTGGTAAAGTATGAGTTTTTATAATTTCTGATTCATCAGACTGACATTTTTACAAAAAGAATACAAGTTACTAGAAAACCAACATTTAAATAAAATAAAGAATGCAGGGCCTAATTCTTACTGTCATATTCAGAAATTTAAAACTATTTTGTCAAATAGTAAAGATTCTGAACACGCTTGATTTCTGTATTTATCCTACTGCTGAACAGAAAAAATCCAATTCCTAGACTAGCAAAAATAGTTCTACAGTTCAGAATGGTCCACACAAATCATACTTCTGTGTATCGTATCCATCCCCTGTGACTTGTACTGTTCAATATTATTTTTGAATCCTCTTGGCTAATATGATTAATAGCTGTCATCCTTAAAAAATATATCCATGTGTTTCCTTTTCAGAACCGAGAGCTCCAGATCATGAGGAAGCTAGATCACTGTAACATAGTCCGATTACGTTATTTCTTCTACTCCAGTGGTGAGAAGGTAGGTATACAGAAAATATGTATTGAATATTGTGATGACTTGTTATTCTTCTACAAGTAATCCCTCTTCCTTCTCATAAAAGAACAGCTTTTCTGATCAAATGGAAGAATTTATAACTGTAAGCATCTGTGATTCTGAGCCCAAAATAAAGCCATTGAATGACATTAGTTAGGCTAGAAAATGAATTTTTGAAATTTTCTTCTGTTTTTTAAGCATCTCTTTGGTTCTCAAGCAAATTTATTTAATACTTCTGTTTTCTTATGTGCTTTTGTAACCCTCTGAAAGTTCATTTGCGTATTATTAGAGGGTAGAATGTTCATCATTTTGTTAATGGAAAAGTCGATTAGGAGAAAGAAGAAAAATGAGACTTCAGTAGGTCTAGAATGCGAATTAAACATGGAGAACTAAGTTTGTGACTTGTCAATGAAAAAGTTGGAAAAGGAGTACCATTACAGAGCTTGTTACAGAGTGGTAACTGTTGCCTATCACATTTAGTTGTGTGAAAATAAAGGTTAACAAAGTGTTTGTATTGAGGACCCCACATGTCATCTTTCTTCTGGAGTTGGAAGCAAACACAACCAGTTTCTTCTGCCTGACCTTGGTCTACTGTATTTCTTTTTGCCTCTCACTATCTTTTCTCCCACTTTGAGTTCTCTCTCTCTCTCTTTCTCTCTCCCTCCCTCTGTGTGTGTCCTTGCAAGTAAGTAACAAATTACCTCTTTATTTTTGTCAAAATTAATTCAATCTTAAAAAGTTTACTTGGTGTATGTAAAGATTTCATATTTCATGCATATAATACCTAGTATTCTTAGATCCATAATATCTCAATTTCTAGCAGGGTCCTTTTTTACTTCACTTAATTTTTCTAATGTATTAGTTTTTAATCATTTTATTGAACTTTATTTACGTTTCCTTAGGAATCTCTCTCCCCACAACAGAGCTTGTAATATTGGAGGATATCTATATATTTAAGCAAGGCGCTGATATCTGTGCCTACAGATCTAATTATGGTGTATATACTTGTGTATTTTGGCTAATTTGTTTTAACAACCATAATGAGCAATATCGGTCCTTTATTGACATTTGTTTCTCAGTTGCTTTTCTGTTTACAAGACCATGCATAATCAAGCATAGTATTCTTTCCTATCTTCATACAATCTTCTGTAGGGGCACTGTTACAAGAACAGTGTTTACCTAAGGAATGAACTGAACTTGCCATGCTTGCTATTTAAAATTTCTTACACAAGTAGAAGAGAGTGCTTTTATTAACTAAGCAAGATGTGATGAACCACAGACTATTTTTACATAAAAGGTCACTTACAAAAATTATTCATAAAGAAAACTATTAATTGAATCAAAAGCCAGTGAATACAATTTTTAAAAAATACTGTGTTCTTGGGCCGGGGATTTAGCTCAGTGGTTCCGGCACCTGTCTTGCAAGCGCAAGAGCCTGGGTTCAATCCTGGTAACCACATACAACAGTACTGGGCATGGAGAATCACTGTGTGACCAGCAATCAGAACCACATACCTGATGGCTCATGCCGGATGTGGTGGCTCATGCCTGTAATACCACCACTCGGGAGGAAGAGGCAGGAGGATTGCTATGATGTGAGTTTGAGGCTGAGCTCAAGGCTAGCCTAAACTACAAAAGTGAGACCCTGTCTCAAAAAACAAAAACAAGAGCAACAAAAACCCCCCAAAATACTATGTTCTTGAAATCCTAGAGATGTGTATAGTGAGCTACAAATTAGGAAAGTCTGCTGATCTCATACTCTAACTCTGCCAAATGCTAAAATATGGAAAAACCACTGTTTTACAGAATACTTGAAATTCACAAAATTCTATATTTATACCATCAAAATACTAAAAAATAAAATCATTTTTACAATAAAAATAATGAGGCAGAAAGACAAATGAGTTATAGAGGGAAAAGTACTGCTTACTCTGAACTAATTTTGAGATATTAAAATTTATTGAGTAATCTAGAATATACTGTCCTCAAGATGTTCCAGTTAGGCTAGTTACAGTACCTCCCGACTCTATTCTATATCCTGTCTTAATTTGTCCTCCTCCTCCCTAAACTAGCTGTCCTTTCCCCTGAATTACAAGCTGATAATCCATAATCTCTAAAGAGTCTTTAGCTGGTACAATAAAAAGGTCACCAGAACAGACATAATATTCAGCCAAGCTCTCATTAATGAAAGTATTTGCCTGTTATTACAGAAATTCTACTTTACCTCCACTCAGAGCTGCGAAGTGCTTATAGATAAAAATCATAGCAACTGATAGTAGAAAGACTAGAAATGACAGGGAAAGAATCAGAGAAGACTGTAAAGAAATTCCCGTACACTTTTGGTGTCATCTGTTTAGAAACTTAACTAAGGCCTTCATCTCTCTAACCTTCACACAGTTCTTACTCTTTCTCTCATCTCTGTAGTGACCTCAAGTTACCCCCTCACTGTCTCCTCACAGCCTGCTTTAGGCTTATCTCGCGTTCTTTTCACTTGTCTCCTCCCCAAAGTTCTCCCCTGTGTTTTTTGTAACCTAGAGCAACCTTCTGATGACTGAAGTCTATTCATAATTCTTTTTACTGCCTCACCCTAGACAAAATTTGGATCTTGAAGGTCTGGTTTGCTTGTAGCCCTCTCAAATCACTGCTTTTACGCTCCCAACAAATCTAGGAATAGAAGGCAGTACTGTCAAACTACTGATCTTTCATGGACTCAGCCTCAAATGACACTTAGTTTTCTCCCTCTAAATTTGACGTGGCTGTATACTTTTTCTCTTCCTCATTTTGTCAGTATCTGTACTTAGAGATTTACCCTGCATGAAATCATAGAAGTATCTGTCTTTTGGTTATCTCTACTGGCACAGCCCATCTCAAACTAATAATATTTCATTTTCCAAAACACACATGTATATAAATACACATTTAATGTATAGGATGGCTACATTCACAAATAAATCACCTTTAAAGATTTGTAAGAATTTTATAGACATCTGTATCCAAGTGGAACTCTAGTCCTAAAGAGTCAGCTGTAAACTCTAGAGCTGAACATTTATTCTCTGACTAAAATCAGTTTACTTTGTGGTCCCTTGAGCTGTAAAATCATCCTCCCAGAACAGTTCAGAAGTAGACATAACAAAAATAAAACAATAAGAAATTACCTTTTCGGTTGGTGAACGATTAAGAGTGGGTAGTCTTGAATCTGTGTATTTCTATATATTTTCAGAAAACTTTAAAAAATTATTTTATTAGTACATCTTTGTAATTCATGTAGTTTCCAGTCATCTTGGAAAATGGTTATATTTATATATTATAACTTTGTTTTTTAAATTTCCTCCCTCCTCTCGTTTAGAAATTTTCCCTTTTTTGACAAAGAAGATTCATTGTTATTTAGCAATATATTCTGCTGTGCTCTCTCTCTCTGTTTTATTTAGTTTTTTTTTTTAATTAAAATGTTGTGGGTTTTTTTTTTTATTTTTATTTTTTTAGCACCAGGGATTGAACTCAGCACCTTGTGCTTGCCAGGGAGGTGCAGCACCACTGAGCTATATCCCCCTGCCTTATATTTAGTTTTTTCTTTTTCTCCTCTGTACCAGGAATCAAACTCAGGACCTTGCCCTTGTTCCACAGGCAAGATATTGCTGAGCTACATCCCTGGCCCTTCTGCTTAATTTTTAATGGGACTACCCAAAACTAAAAGATGTCTGTTACTTTGGAAAATTTATATCACATACGTTCTGAGATATCTGATACCAGAAAGCATATTTCTTTTTCTAGACAGAGATTGACTGTCCCTTCTTGTTAACCTTTGTCAGTAATTTCTCTGTATCTGTAAGAATGTGTAAGATGAATATGAACCTGTGAGCAGCATTGAGGAGATAGATTGTGCTGAGGTAATCATGTCAAAGTCTGTCAGCTATGACCACCATGGTCGGAGTAAATCAGGGACCAGGATGTCCCACCAGACCAAAATCGAATGGGGAAGCCATTAAGTACCTTCTATTCAAAAGTAATAAAGGTAGAAGGGTAGAAGAAGTTGTAAGAGTAGAAGGAGTTAATATTTGTAAAGCAGTAAAATAGTACTTCACATATAGGAAATGTAAATTAAAATAAGCAATCAATAGAAAATGTTTAAGGCAGTGGTGACAAACCTATGGCTTGTGTGCTGCATTGGGCCCTTTGTTATTAAAAGTTCTAAAAGGGTCACCATCACTGGTTAGGGAATACATAAGGAAGTATTAAAACAAGTGTACAAGTATATATAATCCAGTGGCTTGTGGAACAGATAATTCTGATCTTCACTTTCCTTCCTGGGGCAATGATATCTGGTACCTAATAATAAAAAGCCATAAGGATGCAAAATTCCATTATAGTCTTGCTGTGAACATAACAGATACTCCGTAATTTTATTTTGAAAGGGACAGGAAAAAGTAAAGACATGCCAAATGGATATGATTAGAGAGTAATAGGTAGTTGAATGAGTTAAAAGAAATAGCATGAATGCAATAATGCAGGAAACATTAATCTACAGTTATAGAGATTACTGTGTTTAATAGTAAATATATATTGTACTTGCTCAGTGCGTCCTGAGCCCTTTGTCAGTATGTCGTAACTCACTTATACTTCATAACACCCCATGTAAAAAATGAGTACAGTTATTATCACCATTTAATGGAACTAGAAACTAATAGCATTTAAAAAGTTTCGATAGAGTCGATGAACTGCCAAATAACAGGACTGGGAGTTGAGAGTTATTGGTAGTCTTTCAGTGTCCAGATTCTGTGAGATATGCTATTATATTTAGCATAGAAATGGATTTCTTCATAAGCAGTACACTAGAAACATAACATTAGAAATAATACATTAGCAAAAAAACTTTTTGAGATGGATAAGAGGAATGATTAGGAGGGGAGAGGCAAGGATGGAAAGGAATCAAAACGATCAATTCTGGTTCCCTAAAACAAGTATAACTTGTATATTGCAGATGTACACTAATAAAATAACAATATCTTAATGATGGTTGAACAAGCAGAGATTTAATAGTATTAATAATTATAGTACTATTATAATTATGATAGCTAAAACTCATGCGATGATCACTCTATACCAGGCATTAAATATTTATGTATTTAATTGTCACAGTTTCACATGGAGAGGTGAAGAGAGAAGTTAAATGTCCTGCCAAAGGAATACACATGTATACCAGTATCTTAAACTTCTCGGCTGCAGAAGGTCTGTGACCTTCCTCAGATGAAAGTTGTGCCTGTTTTGGAGGGAGCTAGCTTGTATCCTTTAAGATTTTAAGAGTACTTTGATTCAAAAGGTGAAGAGCTGTTGATTGACTCTTCTATCAAAGAGGCAGGGAAATGTAGTTGTTATTATGTAAATACTCACAATCCATATTTTAATTTTTTCTTTCTTTCTTTTTTTTCCTTCCTCATCCACACAGCAAGTGGTATGGATCAAATTTGAGCATAGGCATTTTAGTTCTGTGTGTTTTAACTAGGCTGCTTAATACTTTAGGTTGTGAAATTCTTAGTAGTATGGTTACATCTTACTCAGTTTTATTTTTTCAGTGTTTAGCCTTTCTTACAAGTATTTAAAATTTGATATTAAGATGACTTCTAAAGCTTTCTAGATACTTTAAGAAAACAGAGCTAGAGTCAGGCTTAGCACAGACATTTTTTTTTTTTTTTTTTGGAGACAGGGTCTCATTTTTGCAGTTTAGACTGGCCCTGAGCTCAGCCTCGAACTCACAGCAATCCTCCTGCTTCTGCCTCTTGACTGCTGGAATTACAGGAGTGAGCCACCATGCTTGGCACTGTGCTATGTGGTTCTGATTGCAGGTGGGCATGAGTCTCCACACTCGACTTTGTTGTATGTGGTTATTGAAGATGGAACCCAGGCCCTTTTGCCAGGCAGGTGCCAGAACCACTGAGCTACATCCCCAGCCCTTTATAGTTCTTAATTTTATTTCTGGGATATTCATTGCTATTTTATCAATATAATTTTATACTGGTTTTATAACCTGCTGATTTATTTAGTAGATCTAATAGTTTTTAAAATTTTTCTATACATAACATTTTATCTACAAATAAAAATAATTTTATTTCTTTAGCAGTATGATGTATTCTTTAAAAGTTTGATGAAATATATATAACAATTTGCTGTTTTAGTAATTTTTAAATTACTAAATCCAGGAACATTTTGAAGACTTTTAAAATTTTTATTGTGAAAGTAGAACTAGATTTTGTCCACTACTATTCATGTGACAATTGAAAAATGATCAGCTGGTTTTGTTTCCTTCAGTTTATCTATAATGACACTGGGCATCAAACCCACAGTCTGCTGCTGAACTATATATATTCCTGCCTCTTGTATTTTTTATTTTGAGAGAGTCTTGCTAAATTGCCTATATAGAACTTTAACCTTCAGTCCTTTTGTCTTGCCCCCTCCTGATGAGGTAGGATTACATGTAGGCACCATTGTACCTGGTTGATTTCATTTTATTAGTGATTTTCTTTTGTTGCATCATTCTTGAATTCCTGATAAAATTCCCACTTGGATTTGGTGTATTTTCTTTATTATCTTTTAACTGTGTCATTGGGTTTGGTTTTTACATGTGTATTTATTAAGCATGTTGATGTGTAATTTTGTTTTTGCGTAACATCTTCACCTGGTTTTGTATCGTAGTAACGCTAGCATTGTTCACTAAGAAGTGCCTCTTACCTCTTTTCTCTCTCCGTTTTTTTTTGAGATGGAAAGTCACTGTGTTTGCCCAGGCTTGTGTCAGAGTCTTGGGTCCAAGCATTCCTTCCATGTTAGCCCCCTGAGCAGCTGGCATTGCAGGCATGGAAGGCCTGCCTTCTGTTTTGGAGAAAAGCTGTAAACTGTCGTTAACCTCATTTGTAAGCATTTGGTAAAATTTAACACTGGGGATGTCAGATCCTGGACTTTGCTTTGTTTTGATCTTTTGATTATTGATTTTCTGGTCTACCTTGAGTCACTTTAGAAATACCAGTATTTATAGAAATCTGCATTCTACGTAGGTTATATAACTTGTTAACTTTTGGAGGGAAAGATTTACTAGGAATTGAACTCAGGACCCTTGTGCTTGTGTGGCAAACACAACACCACTGAACAGAATCCCTCCTTATTTTTATAAAATAAAAAGTAGTGATCTCTGCTTTATTTTCTGCTGATTTAGATGTCTTTTTAAATTTGTCATTCTGAAAGTATCATTTTTTAAAATTGAAATTAACATTCTCTGGTTTTGTTGATCCTCTATATTTTATTTACCTATGCTTAAATATTTTTATTACTTCCACCTTCTTGCTAGTTTTTAAAGGTTAGTTTCATTCTTTTCTAGATTACAAATTACAAAGCTTTGTTCCTGCCTGGTGATCCTTTCCCTTGAATTGCCAGTTGTCGTAGTAGGGATCAAATGTAGGGACTAGCACATGCTTAGGGACATAGTCTACCTCTGAACATACTTCCTCCAAAATATTCTTTTTAAAGTAGGCCTTTACATTTTAGCACTGCTGTTGTTCATGCCATAAGTTTTAGTATACTCTATTTCTGTTTTTATTTGTCTTAAATATTTTCTAATTTTTATTAAAGAGTAAATTGTTTAATTTGATCTATGACTTGCTATAGTCTAGAGTGAGTTAATTTCCATACATTTGTGAATTTTCCAGTCTTTGATATGTTGCTGATTGCTGATTTTTATTGTGGCCTGTCTTTATCACTTTGCTAGTTGACTGAGCTATGACGATATTCTTCTGCAGGTAAAAGGAAGGAGCATTATTTTGGCTCCAAGTCAGTGTAGCATGGCACAGTGGGATGGCAGAGGAATAACAGCTTGTCTCATGGCAGACAGAAGATAAAAAGCCAAGAGAGGAGCTGGAAAGGGAGATAGAACCTTTTGTCATGTTCCTACTAGCCTCCCTTTTCCCACCAGGGCCTACCTTATAATAGTAAAAGTCAGCTATAATGCACATACAATCTCATTCGTTTCCGATGGTCCTACCTGTGATCACATGAGATTTCAGGAAGAAATGTAAATATAAACCATAGTTTAGCCAGAGAATATACTTCCTATGATTTCAGACTTCTTAAATTGAATAAAATATCCATTCATGATAAAAACCATGAAGAAAATAGATACAGAAGGACCTTCCTTATCTTAATCCGATAAAAGCCACTTATGACAAACCTATACACCAACATCATACTAAATGGAGAAAAAGTGGAAAGCTTTTTGTCTAAATTCAGGGACAAGTTAATGCTGTCCACTATTACCCCTCCTGTTATTTATGATACTGGAAACATTAGAGCAGTCAGCTAAGAGAAAGAAATATGATCCTCTGTATAAAAAAACCCCCCAAAATTCCAACATAAGACTCCCAGGATAACCAGATTCAGTAACAGAGCAGAATACAACTCTCAGCACAAATATTAATAGCATTCATTCCTCTACACCAATAATGTTTTGTTGAGAAAAAAAAAAAAAAATAGAAGAGTAATACCATTCACAATAGCATCAAGAAAATTGTAACTGAGTAAAAAACCTCTTACATAGTGTAATAAAAAAGGAGATTGAATAGGACAACAGAAAAATGGAAACATAACATGTTTATGGATAGGCAGAAACAATATTGTCACAATACTCATAGATCCAAAACTGATGTATAGATTTAATGCATACTACCCACATTCCCTGTAGAGCTAGAGAAAACAGTCCTAAACTTCATATGTATCAGAAGAGACTCAGAATAGCAAAAGCTGTTTTGAGTAGCAAGAGGATAGCTAGACTTACATTACAAAGGTACAGTGATAAAAATTAGCATGATACATGGACAAAACAAACAAGCATATGAATCAATGAAACAGAAGAGAGGAGGATGCAGAAAAAGTGCCAGCACATACAACTTACTGGTCTTTCACAAAGGGACCAAAAAACCGACAGTGGAGAGATAAATAACCACTTCAATAAATGGTGCTGTAAAAACTTGACTGTCCAGAAGTTGAATCTAGACCTTTTTCTTTCACTGGGTACTAAAATAAAATTTAAAAGATCTAAAGGTCTAAATATTAAAACAAATAAATGGATGATAAAATCGGTAAAACTTTTTTAAAAATTGATTTTATTGGTACATTTATGTACACATTATGATCACAATCAGTATCTAGAAAACTCAGTAAAATTTGACACAGGAAAAATGAGGGCTTTTTGGCCAGAACCAAATTGCACAAGAATATCAAGAATCAACAAGCCAGGTGTGGTGACTCACGCCTGTAATCCCAGCATTCCTGAGGGAAGATTGCCAGAGTTCGAGGCCAGCCTGGGGCCTGCATAGTGAGTTCAGGACCAGCCCGAACTACAAAGTGAGACCCTGTCTCAAAGAACTTAAAAAAAAAAAATTAAGATATTAAAAATAAATCAACAAATAGGATCACATGTCAATTAAAAAGGTTTTGTATACCAGAGGAAACAGCAATGAGAGAATCAGAAAAAAAATTGCCAACTATTTTTTGGACAGAGGACTAATAAGTAGAATAGGAAAACTAGACATCCCAAGTAAAAGACCCAATCAAAAATTGGACAAATGAAACAGACACTTCTCAGATGAAGTATTACAAATAACCAATGATTACTTGAAGAAATGTTCATCATCGTCTCTGGCCAGTAGAGAAATATAAATTAAAAGAGCACTGAGATTGCTTCTTCCTGCAGAAGGAGTGGCGATCATCAAGAAAACCAGAAAACAATTGTTCATGAGACAGCAGAGGAAAAAGGCGTCCCTCTTCATTGTTGGTAGGAATGTAATCTAGTACAACTGCTGTGGAAATTAGTAAGGAAAGTCTCAAAAAACTAATATTAGAAATTGACCCAGTTGGCCCCCCTTCTAGGTATCTTCCCACAGAGTTATATGTCATATTATAATGATAACATGCATACGAATGTTGATGGCAGGACAACTTATAAAAGCTAAATCTTGGAAGCAGCCTAAATGTCCATCAACAGATGAAGGGATGAAGAAAATATATTTATAAACAGTAGAGTACTCCTCTATCATAAAAAGGATAAATTTGAGTTATTTGTAGAAAAATGGATGCACCTTGAGACCATAATGTTAAACCAAACACACAAGCTTAAATATTCCATGTTGGGCTAGGGATTTAGCTCAGTGGTTCCTGCACCTGACTTGCAAGTGCAAGGTCCCGGTTTGATCCGGTAACCACATACAACAATACTGGGTTTGGAGACTCATGCCCATCAGCAATCAGCACCATATACCACAGTGTTAGGCATGGTAGCTCTTGCCTAATCACAGCACTCAGGAGGCAGAGGCAGGAGGATTGCTGTGAGCTCAGTGCAAGCCTGAACTACAAAGGCAAGACCCTATCTCAAAAAAAAAAAAAAAAAAAAAAAAGTTATATATATTTACCAACTCTCCACAATAAATGTAATCATTTATATATTATACACATGGACTAATAAAAATAAAAGCAAAAGAATAAGAATTTTGAATTTGTCTTTTTAATCTGTGGTCTTTTGTGGGAATGTGCACTTTAAAAGACTATGTTTCCTGTTGAGGATAGAAAGTAGTTTATGAATCTTTAATGATCCATTTGATCCCCCCCCCACCTTTTTAAAGTTTTTTTTTTTGAGTTAGGATCTTGTTTTGTAGTTCAGGCTGGCCCTGAACTCACTGTGTAGCTCAGGCTGTCCTGGAACTCATGGAAATCCTCCTACCTCTGCCCCAGGAGTGTTGGGTTTACAGGCGTGAGCCACTATGCTCAGCTCCATCTGGTCTTTTAAACATTGTTCAGGTCCTCTATTTCCTTACTGTTCTTCTATGTTGATGATTTACATATTACTGAAAGTGTTATATTAAAATTTACAACTGCTGTAAGAAACTATTTCTCCCTTCAGTTCTGTCATTTCTTGTTTCATTTATTTTAGACTGTTCATTGATGTGTATATATAGATAATTGTTACATTTTCTTGATTCTTTTATCAATGCCATAATGTCTTGAAATCCTTTTCTGTCTTTTTCTTATCAGTACTGTGGCTAGAGCCTGCAGAGTGATGTTGGTTAGAAGAGATTAAAGCATACTTTCTTGATTTTATTCTCAGTTTCAGAGAAAGACAGTATTTTTCCTTAAGTATGATGCTAACCTCTGGTTTTTAACCAATTTCAGTTATCACTTGTGTTTTTATTCCTTTGTATTCCTAGTTTATTTAAGCCCTTTGGTGATGAAATCGTGTTGGATTTTTATCTATCTTTTGAGATAACTATGATGATTCCCTCCCTCTCCCTCTTCAGTACCAGGGATCTAACTTAGAATTAGAATCTTGAGGTTGCAAGGCAAGAGTGGTGCCACTGAGCTAAGTTCATGAATTTTTTTTTTTGGTTCTTTATTTTATATTAATATGCTATTTTGAATCCTGTGGTTCTCTCTTATCCATATGAATGTGCTCTAAGTTCCCTGGTAGATTCCTAATGTCACAAGATATCCAGGAGAAACACTATGCTTTTTTTCTAGGTTTACATGCCTATGAAAAGTTTAGTTTATAAATTAGGTAGGTATTAACTCTTCAAATAATATTTAAATTAATAAAAACTATGTGAATTTTCTCTTTCCTGTCTTGGCTTGATCCTCCCACTTCTCTCAAAATATCTCATTTTGTATTCACTGTTATTTCTCCTCCCTCCCTACCTCCCTCCCGCCTTTGTGCTTCCAAGGCAGGCATGGTTCCACTTGAACTAATTCTTCAGCTCATCCTTCTTCTTGTGATGATAGTAGATGATGCAGTTTCTGTGAGATGATACATTGTTTACATGAGATGAAATAAGGTGAATAATGTTGGCATTGTAACATAACCCATGAACACAAGCACTGTGATACATTAATACCTC
>PVIR01017803.1:0-34358 GCA_004026965.1 Petromus typicus | reverse complement strand
TGTACTTTCAATGTATCTCTCTTCTTTGTGACTAAACACAGACTGTCTACCAAATCTTGCTAATTGTGACACAAAGAGATTAAGAAGGAAAGGGTAAATGCAAAGAAATGGCAGAAACTGTAAAACAAGGAGGGTACTTCCTGAGGCATCAATGACCAGCCAGGCACAGAGTCTGAGAGCACGGGGGGGGGGGGGGGGGAGAATCCATGGCCAGATGGCCTAGGGGAGCTTACCCACACCAATCAGAAGCCCACAGGTCTCCAGCATCACCTCCCAGTATAGGGTCCTCTTAGAAAGGTCCAGTTGCTCCCACTCCTCCTGAGTGAATCTCACAGCCACATCTTCAAAGGTCACAGTCACCTATGAAGTCAAACACAGGAAGTAGAATTTGCCTTGGGACTGCTGGACAGAATGAGACTGTCACTTGAGCATGACAAAAGATGCAAACAACCAAGTATCAAATCACCAAGTACTCCCACAGGAGGACTGAGCTCTGTGCTGTGCTTCAGTGTAAGAAGGGGTGCTTCATTGTCAGACTGCAGCAGTGTGCTTAACAGAAGTTTCATAAGCAGCAAGACACTACAGATTGAGACACACTTAGGACAATCTTGAAATGGGCTATCAGCACACATAGTAAGTGCTCTGAGAAATAGAAAAAAATAACAACAAAAATAATACATACACACAGCAACAGCACCCGTCTTACTGGTCCTCAATATGTGCGTGGTTCCTTCCATGCACCATGGTGAAGTGATAAGAAGCCCCAACTCAAGAGCCAGACTCCAGAAATCAACACCTGCTCGCTGTAGGACCAGGGAGCCCTTCTTGGTCTGAACCTCTACCTCAGATTAGTATATTTTCTACCTTTCCATTTACCCTCAGAAGAATGAGAGGGAAAATGCTTATAACCGAAAAGTGGGTGATGGGTCACAGTCCCTGACGTCAACAAGTAGCATTATCTCCATTCAAAATCTACATTGGAGGGGCCGGGGAGTTAGCTCAGTGGTTCCAGCGCCTGTCTTGCAAGCGCAAGGACCCAGGTTCGAGATATATATATATATATACACACATATATATATACATATCCAATTATCCATCACCCCCCACCCCCGTTAACCATATACCATACTGGGTGTGGAGATTAACGCCCAGCAGCAACCAGTACCACATACCACAGTGCTGGGCGTGGTGGCTCATGCCTGTAATCCCAGCACTCAGGAGGCAGAAGCAGGAGGACTGCTGTGATGTGAGTCTGAGGCTGAGCTCAGGGCCAGCCTGAACTACAAAATGAGACCCTGTCTCAAAAAACCTAAAAAAAAAAAAAATCTACATTGGACCTAAGCTCCAGGAAGTTTTACAAGTGCTTCCAAACTTACAGGGCATAGAAAAGATTCAGGATTTGAACCCAGGAACCTCTGGTGGACAATCTAGTCATGGAGAAACAACATTCCCCTGTGAGCAAAATTAACCCACAGGTAAAGAGATGGCAGTGAATTCCAAATAAGTTTCACTACTGTATCTTTGGCAGCCATGTCTAAAAATATTTCTGTGGAGTTGAGTGAAGGGGGAGCATCATCACTCATCTCATTAAAGAGATATCTGATGCACTGGCATTTGTCTGTGAAGTGGTAGGACCTGGATCAGTAGTGAGGTCTTCTACATTCCTTCTGACCCTACAGTTGCCCATGGAGAATTCAAATCCACCACTTCTTTCCCCTACTTGAATCTTGCCAAGACTTATCACTAGGGTAGGACTCTAAGGTAGTTATGGCCATGAGTACTTATAGTATATGAAACAGTAATCATGTCCCTTCTGGGTAAGAGGAAGTAACATCCATCAAAAGACTAGATAGCCAGGTGTGGTGGTGCAATGCTGTGATCCCACCTACCTAGATGCCTGAGGCAGGGAGATCCTAAATTCAAGGACAACCTGGCCAACTTAAAGGAGATGGGGGAATGTACATTAGAGTATTTGTCTAGCAATCACAACCATGTTAGATTCAATCTCCATTGCAGCAAGAAAAGAAACCACATTGTCATCCATTCAGGAAATGAATCAGTAGGTAGGAGGACACTCTTAGGTCTCCTGAGGACTCTTTTTAAACCAATGTACCTTTCCTGAGTGACAGCGGTCTTTAGAGGGATACTGGGCTGGCAGTTTAATTTAGGTGACTTCCCCTCTCCATGCACTCTAAAGAGAACAATGTAATAACTAGCTATGATGATGTGTCAATTTCTGATCAGAACAGAAAGGGAAGACCTGCAGATTCATAGGCAGCGTCCCCAGAAAGGCTGACTGCAGGACAATGCTGCAAAGCAGAAGAGATCTTCGTGTGGTCAGGCTCCTGGGTCTCAAGAGCAAGGAACCAGGAGAGATCAAGACTAGGTCGGAGGAAGGCGCAGAGCAGGTCTCGCGGACTCAACCAAGGCTACAGTACGGGAATGCGTATATGAAAAGCGCGAGCTGACACAGCAGAAGGAGCTGCACTCGCCAGGTAGTCCCCTTTCCTGGAAAAATAGAGATGAAACAACTCACAAACCACGGCCACCTGTTAGGTATAACTGGGGTCCTCTTGCCCCCAACCTCTCTGACTCGCAGAAGAAACACGGAGCCGAAACCCCCGTTCGCTCACCTGAGCTGGAGCCATCGCGGACGCCGACGACAGGGGTGCCAGCGACCTCCAGCACCTCCTCAGCCCGGGTGGTTGACCTTGGTGGATAGACTTATTCCTAGCTTCAACTACCTCCATGTAAGCCGCGTACAAGGTAAAGGGCGCCAGTAGCAGCTCCTGAAAACCTCGGGCGGGTTCCTCCCAGGCTCGCCAGCGCCTCTCACGTCAAGGCGCCAGCACTCAATCAGGAAAGTTCCGGCGCTGGAAGATGACGCAAAGGAAAAAAATAACCATAAGTCCCGCCCCACGGCCGGCCAGGAGCATTCCTCTTCCAGGCTAGGATTGGTCCAATGTAAACGCCAAGCGCGCTGCAAAGCCTTCAGGGTAATGCAGTGGTTTTTTTTGTTTTTGTTTTTATCTGATGTCCTCTCAACAGTGGGGCGTTTCAAATCCCATTCTCTTGTCTTGTTTCCCACGGGGATGATTTTTTTTTAACTCAAATTTTATTGGTACACATCATCATCGCATTCAACATTTAGAGTTTGTACCAGTATATGACATGACTTGATTCTCATTTTTTCCCATTCCCACACCCACCTTACAACCCCCTACCCCTTATATATATAAACTTTGTTTCCTTTTTATTACTATCACATTCTTTTTCTCATTATTTATTCCTACATTCTATTTCCTTTTAAATATTTTCTACTTCACAATACCTACTGTATATACTAGAACTCATTTACATCATTTTCTCATACCAGAAAAAAGTATATATTTACACATCTGTGACCTATTTATTTCACTTATGAGGATGTCCTGAAGGTACATCCATTTGAGTTTGAATGACTCAGTCTTACCATTTTTTGTGACAGAGTAATACCCCTTTTGGTAAAAGAACCATATCTTCTTTTTTTTTTTTTTTTTTGAGACAGGGTCTCACTTTGTGGTTCAGGCTGGCCCTGAGCTCAGCCTCAAACTCACCTCACAGCAATCCTCCTGCCTCTGCCTTCCGAGTGCTGGGATTACAGGCATGAGCCACCACACCCGGCACTGTGGTATATGGTACTGATTGCTGCTGGGCGTGAGTCTCCACACCCAGTATAGGTATGTGGTTACCAGGGATCAAACCCGGGTCCTTGCGCTTGCAAGACAGGCGCTGGAACCACTGAGCTAACTCCCCGGCCCAAGAACCATATCTTCCTTATCCAGTCTTCTGTTGATGGACATTTTGGTTGTTTCCAAGATTTAGCTATAACAAACTGAGGTGTTATAAACACGAGTGCACATGTATGAATGATATGAATCCTTTAATTCTTTTGTGTGTATACCTAGCAGAGGAATGGCCAGGTCAAATGGGACTTCTAATCCTAGTTTTCTGAGGAATCTCCACATTGATTTCCACAAGGGTTGTAGAAGTTCTTTCTTTTCTACCAACAGTACAGAAGAGTTCCCTTCTCTCCGCAGCCTTGCCAACATTTATTGCTGGCTAATTCTGAAACAGCAGCCATTCTTTTTGGAGTGAGATGAAATCTCTGTGTTGTTTTCATCTGCATCTCTCGAATGACCAGTGATGTTGAGCATTTCTTCATATACTTCTTAGCTGTTCTTACTTCTTTCTCTGAAAAGTGTCTGTTCATTTCAGATGCCTATTTTTGAATTGGGTCTTTAAATTTGGGTGGGTTGAATTTTACAGTGAGTTTAAATTGAGGGTAGAAACTCCAACATTCACCCACCTAACCTGAGGCTGTCCTGACAGAAACATATCCCCTTGGTTAAAGTAATCCAACAAATAGGCCAGAGAGTGAGCTCAAGTGGTAGCACGCCTAGCTTGGAAGCCTAAGGGCCCAAGTTTGATCTCTAGTAGTGCCAAAAAAAAAAAAAAAAGTAATCCAACAAGCAAGGCCTAACGGAGGACAGGCCTGTGACTTCCCAGCCTGCGTAGTAGTCTCTTTTTTTCAGATGCTAACATCTGAAGCAGAAGTCAGAAGGCACTCTAAAAGGATAAAGCAGGTGATCACGATGTCACTGGGTCAATCAAAAAGAGACAAAGCAAGAAGAGTACTTGGAACATACTGTCAGTTTATCTGACAGCAGGGAAAGAGCAAGAGTAACAAACAGATTGACAGGTCGCACAACTACAGGTGTCCTAGCCAAAGAATGGGAAATCTTGAGGAGGCCCATGAAAGAAAACATGGGCAGGCCCGGGAGATAGCCCATAGACAGACCATTTCCTCCTTCAACAGTTCAAGAGAAATGACACCTCAGGTCATGGTGTAGATCTACCTGCAGTCCTGTGTGCCCTTTTTAGAAGTATCAGGCAATGAGAAAAGCATGTGAGACTACTTTTCTAAAATCCCAATCACTGGGATCCCACTAACTCAGTGCCTTTTAGTTTGCAGTTATAATTTGATTTTTGAACTCAGTTCATTCCAAATTTGCAGTTGAACACTTAAAAGTTTGAGAACTGAATGTATTTTTCCCATAAAAATAATAGAATATCAAATAATTGGTTCTGAAACCCAAAGTTTACTTACAAATTCATTTGTTCAGGACTTTAACAAATTTTGAAATGATTTCTTTCTTTATTGTGGTTTTCAGTTTTCTTCCTATCTTTACTACTAATATTACTACCTTTTTTTGGACCTGCGGGTATGATGTTTTACACAAACAAAGTGCAAAAAGAAAAAATAAACAATTTAAAAAACAGAGCTGAATGTTTTTACAGCACTAACTTAAGTATTGTCGGTTGTCTGGGAGAGAGAGTTGTTTAGACTGAAGCGACAGCTCTTTGTGTCTACAGGGAGACAGAACACATGCCTCACGCTCAGCCCATTGGATTTTCAGTTTGACTATAGAGTAAAACTACCAGCATCAAACAGATTTTGTTGTTGTTTAGTGGAGAGTTTAAGCCTGGAGTCATTCAGCATAGGTCTCTGTATCTGGCTATCACTGCTTCACTTCAACAGCCCCTCTTGGCATTGATTTTGCTTCTTTTTTCCTCCCTGGTATCAGGGATGGAACTCAGGACCTTGTATTTGCCAGGAAGGTGGCATACCACTGAGCTACATTTCTGGACCCAGATCTTTCTTGCTTTTTTACTTCGTCCTGCTGGGTGCATTGAGCCTTATGCTTTGGAAATTAAATGGAAACGACAGATCTGCTTCGCTAAACCCTTAAAATTTAGCACCTCATTAATGACTTGGACATATTATTATAAAAGGTCAATTTTATTATTCAGATGTGGTTAACCCAAAAGACCCTGAGACAGCTACCACTGAAGAAATATCTCCTGTGGTTCCCAGAAAAAAGAGCACACATCATGCCAGGCAGGGCCAGGTAGGGAAATGGCAGTTTTCACCAAACAGGAGTGAAGAGAATGCAGAGGCAAGTGCACTTATGCTTTTGCAACAAAGAATAGCCAAGAAGCTCAGCAGGTTAGATTAAGCTAGAGTTTCAGTAGAGGCTGTCTCTAGTTATTTGATATCTAGTCCTAAGTTAGTGACGACAGATGGCTCCCCCATTTGTGAGACTTCATGGAGGAAGCAGTTGAAAGACTGAGGTTCTGGAGTGTTTGGTTTGCACAGGCAAGGCACACACTGAGGGAAGTCCTTTGCCACCACTTGGAACCGGGAAGTCTAGAATGGGCAGTCTCTACAGGAACAATATGGTCCCATTTCTCAAAACACATACTGAATACATCTCCAAATTAAAAGAAGAGAGTATGGAAATGAATTCACAGAAAACTGTCTTGTACCCTTTCAAAGAAAGGGTAAAGACAAACAAATTGGACCGTGCCTGTTCCTTGACACTGCTCTAAAGGAGGTAGGATAAGCTGGCCGTTGGACAGTTAGCTGAAACCACTGAACTGTGAGATGTGCAACGGATTTTTGCTTGTGATGAAAAAACTCTATGAGCAAATACCAAGGCTTTAATCCTCAAAACTCATGCATGCTATTATTGGGCACTGCAGAGGCAACCAGATTTGCACAGTGCAGAAGAAAGGCCATCTTTGGCCTACAGTCTGAAGACAGGTAAGCTGGACATATGCCAAGAGACCAGAGTCTGATGCTCTGCATGTCTGTAGAGGGCCTGTTACTGCCCACTCTGTACGAGAGGTTGCTCCCTAAGAAACATAGAGGCCAGGGAAAACAAAACATTACTCAAGGGCAGCCTGGGAGGAAATAGAGGGAACTCTTCCTGCCTCAGATCTCTATCTCACCTTTTTTTTAGGTGTGCAAAGGCTTTATTGCAAGGAAAAGGGAGGAAGGAATATAATAAGACAAAGACATTTTCATTCTTCCATCTCCTGGCCATATTTGGTTCCTTCCCCTTGAGAGACTCTGTTCTCTTGGGGCCAGACTCCACATATTTTCTCTCAAATGGGTAACTTGTTTTATGACACAATTTTCTGTTCTTTGCTTTAGTACAGATAGAGACACTCAAACTCAGGAAGTCTTTCCCATCCACTTAATTCTAAACAGGACCATACAGTTATTTCTTCTTGCTCTGCCCTCAGAGAGAGAAAACAACAAAAACACAGATCTGATGCTGAAGGCAAGAACATATGTACGTTCAATTTCCGAGCCTAATCTTCAGTCGCCTTCAACATACTCCCACCTTGTTAAGGGTTTATAAATATGTGCTACATGTCACACATTAATGTCAGAGTGAATGCTGCACAAGCATACATGTCGAGAGCCCTCAAGATGATTCAACATCTTGGGCACCATTTCTGCCAGTCGTTCCTAGAGATTCAGCTGGGAGTGGTGGTGCGTGTCTACAATTCCAGCACTTGAGAGTCTGAGGCAGGAGGATAGTCTTGAGTTTGAAGCCAGCCTGAATTAGACAGGGAAACCTTCTCTCAAAAACAAAACAAAACAAACAAAAACATCTCAAGACTCACGGGCAGGTACCAGGAATGAGATGAAGATTTCATTTATAAGGGACTGCTGTTGCCGCTACTTCTGTGTGCTCTGACCTGCGTGCAGTGCTTTTGTCATCCCAGAACCATTTTTCTGTCTGTGTCACATCTTTTGGTGACATGGACTTGCCTTGAGCATAAATTCCCATGATTTTCAATAAATGTAGCAGCTTGCCACTTGCTGTTGGGTCCACACTTGGAATTCTTTGCTGGGGAGATACAAGTGCTTGGACATCTACCCTTTCCATTGCAACACCTTTATTTGATTTGGAGAGGAAGTGGTTGCAGTTTATACTCTGAATAGGAAGTAGGAGAAACAGCTTATCTTTAAAAAAAAATCTTGAAAAGTCCTAATTTTTACCTTGCAGATTATAGGCTTTTTTGGAGACAGGGTCTCACTTTGTAGTTCAGGCTGGCCCTGAAATCACTGGCAAGCCTTGAACTCTTGGTAATCCTCTAGACTCTGCTTCTCGAGTGCTGGAATTACAGGTGTGTGTGGACATGACCAGGAATATATGATTGCATACTGAGCCTTAGACTACAAACTGGAATACAGAGTCACTCCAGGTACAGGTGGCAGAGGGGGCCAGTGAGCCCTAAATTCCGCCCATGCTCAAGGGCAATGGTAGTCCCCATTCCCTAGATAACTGTAAATCTGCATGCTGTCTTGGTTAACATGTTCTTGAGACTGAGAGGCTAAGATGTTTTTGGCTCCTTAAGATATAACTGTTGACTGTTTCTGGCTTTCTTTGTAAATAACGAGGTTTCTTTTCACCCTCTCCCAAGCCTGACCTGTTGCCCTTGTGACTGTTTCACTGCTATAAGAATCTGCTTCCAGCCCAATAAACTTGTCATTAGCACCTGGCATTTGGTCACATTTATTATGTCAGTGGCCGTCTCCCCAGTACCCCTCCTCAAGGAGGTGACCCCCACAGGTGTAAGCCACCATGCCCAGCATTGTGGTATGTGGTACTGAATACTGGGATTATAGGTGTCAGTCACCTCGCCTGGCACAGTGGTATGTGGTACTGGGGATCAAACTCAGGACCTTGCATTTGCCAGGCAGATGTTACAACTACTGAGCTAAATCCTTGGCCCAGGCCTTCTTGTTACTAACTCTACTATGCTCTCCAACTGAACTTCACAGATCATGAAAGTAAGCATTCAACAATATTCTTTAATCTCAAATCATCCATATTTAATTATTCAGGAATTATTATGAATCCCATATTCTTTAGTTATCTCTGTTGTAGACAGGCTATAACTTTCAATAGCAGTACAAAGATTACAAAAGAATTTACTGATATGTGGGATGGACATACACAGCATTTACCTGTCCTTCACATCTTTATAGAAATAAAGGAAAACATGAAATATTTCCAAGTCAAAACACTTGTGGACATACCCATGTATAAATGTCAGGCTGAGACAAGGTCCGTTCTTTCCAGACTTCCGCTGAACTGTCACCACCAAATTAAATCCTGGATAGTGTTTTAAGAATTGTCACAGGGAGGAAGGGGAGTGACAGTGACTGTTTTACAATAGTTTATAAATGTAAAACACCTCAAATGTGGTTACTTGTACGTGCTGTAGAAAACAGTTTACTTAATGTTGGTTGAAGAAATATGAACTTAGCATTTTAGTCTCATTCAAGCCACCATGGAAAAGATACAGTCTGCCTGGCTTGAGTTTGCTTATGCTTTGAGCTTGCGTATTTCACCGTTAGCTGTAGTTCAGGACCTTAGATTTCAGAGGGTATATGCTGTTTCCAAAAATGAGGCATGCCTGGTTCCCTGCACTTCAATTGTTCCTGTCAGCAACATGGCTTATGTAGACGTCTGCCAGTTTTCCCAAGGTCTAGAACTGTGTGTTCTAGAAAGCATGCCCAAGGCAAACTCTCGGCAATGAGAACCAAGTGGATTTCCCATTAGATATCATACATATATACTGGCTCAGGGTGCACAGAAGATGCAGAAGGATGACCAGCGGGCAATGGACATGAGAAATTTTCAACCTGGAGAAAAAGATTTGGGGAAAATACAGAACACAGAAAGTAAAATGACTAGGATATTAATCCACGAGGAATAGGAGAAGTCAGAGAAGCATGGCCCTTTTAGCTCAATGGCACTGCACCTGCCTGGCAAGCACAAGGTCCTGAGTTCAATCCCTGGTGTGGGAGGAGGGGTTCAGGGGAACAAACAGAAAGGAAAAACATGGCCATGATAGATCCTGGGAACACAAAACTGTTTCCCTATAGAGAAGAGGGGAAAAGGAAAAGGAAAAAAAAAAGGAATTTCACAGAATCCATAAAGGGACCTTCAAGTTGGAGAGGTGGTTAGCACTGAATAGGTCTAAATTGAGAACTGAGGGGTCAAAGGGAACATTTGAGAGAACTGCTTACATCAGTGATAGCAATAGATGCCATTGTGTAGTGTCTAAGGAGTGAAAAGAACGCAAGTGGGTGGGGATAAGCAGTACCAGAGCTTACATAGGGCAGGCCTATGAGAGAAAAGAGGAAAAGGCATGGCAGGGCCTGACAGACAAACAGGATGGAAACAGGCTGAGGATGATGCTAGAATGTATATAATAACATTATAGGTTAAGAAGAGGATTAGTAAGAAAAGGAGTAAAAATGATAGAGGCTGGGGATTTATTTAGCTCAGAGGTTATAGCATCTGCCTGGCAAACACAAGATTCCTGGTTCAATTCCTGGTAACCACATTTAACAATGCTGGGTGTGGTGACTCATGCCCACCAGCAATCAGTACCACATATCACAATGTCAGGTGTGGTGGCTGACGCCTGTAATCCCAGCACTTGGGAGGCAGAGGCAGGAGGGTTGCTGTGAGTTTGAGGCTTGCCTTGGTTATAGTGAGCTCAGGGCCAGCCTGAACTACAAAGCAACACCCTATATCAAAACACAACAAAACAAAACAAAAATGCAAATAACATAGTGCATCCTATTGTAAGGCTGTAGACTGTGATCAAACAAAATGAGAAAAAGCATTTGACAAATTCCAAAACTCAACAATAACAACAAAGTTCAGTGAATTATGGGCAGAAATGTTCTAAACATGATTTAAAAAAATCTTTCCAGGCACAATGGGACATACCAGTAATCCCAGCACTCAAGAGGCTGAGGCATGGGGGGTGGGGAATTGCTGCAAGTTCAAGGCTAGTATGGGCTACATAGTGAGTTCAAGGTCAGCAAAACCCTATCTTTTTTTTTTTTTTAAAGTTTTTTTGAGACAGGGTCTCGCTTTGTAGTTCAGGCTGGCCCTGAGCTCAGCCTCAAACTCACATCACAGCAATCCTCCTGCCTAGGCCTCCTGAGTGCTGGGATTACAGGCGTGAGCCACCACGCCCGGCACTGTGGTATGTGGTACTGGTTGCTGCTGGGCGTGAGTCTCCATGCCCAGTATTGTATGTGGTTACCAGGGATCGAACCTGGGCCCTTGTGCTTACAAGACAGGCGCCGGAACCACTGAGCTAACTCCCCGGCCCAGCAAAACCCTATCTTACATTTGACACATTGTGAGAAACTGAAAAACTTTCCTCTAATATCATAAACTAAACATACATGCGTTCTCACTAACCCTATTCAATATCACATTAGAAAATCTAATTAAGGGGGCCGGGGAGTTAGCTCAGTGGTTTCGGCGCCTGTTTTGCAAGCACAAGGGCCCAGGTTCGATCCCCGGTAACCACATACAATACTGGGCATGGAGACTCCAGCAATCTACCACATACCACAGTGCCGGGAGTGGTGGCTCATGCCTGTAATCCCAGCACTCGGGAGGCAAAGGCAGGAGGATTGCTGTGATGTGAGTTTGAGGCTGAGCTCAAGGCCAGCCTGAACTACAAAGTGAGACCCTGTCTCAAAAAAAAAAAAAAGAAAATGTTGTTAAGGTGCTAACACAAAGAAAAGGAATACAGCTGCGGATTTAGCTCAAGTGGTACCATTCCTACCTTGGAAGTACAAGGGCCCAAGTTTGATCCCTAGTATTGAAAAAAAAAAAAAGGCAATCTAGACATTCACCATTCAATGACATACCTGTTTAATGACTATTCAGACTTGTTACCTGCTGCTCAGATTTATGACTCTTTTTTGGTACAGTTCTATACATCTTATTTACAGAGGTTCAAGGTCTTTTTAACAGTAACTTCTGTTGAATATACTGCACAATACAGTACTGTAGTTTTAGCAACCAGTTCTTTTAATGACTTAGTCTAAGGAACAGAACTCAGTCATTAATTAGGGAATGTTTGTAAAAGGTATACCAAATGCAAAGAAGAAGTAAAACTATTTGCAGATGACATGTTTAAAATCTCAAGGATTCTCTAATAGCAACAAAAAAAATGGCTAGAAATAATGACTTCATCAAAGTTGGAGGATACTAAAAAAATACCCCAAAAGTCGTATTTCTGTGTACTAACAAACACCATGTGGGAATTGCAAGTTTAAGAATAATGTCATTGAGGGCCAGGGATTTAGTTCAGTGGTTCCGGCCCGTCTTGCAATCACAAGGACCTGGGTTTGATTTCCCACTAACCACATACCATACTGGGCATGGAGACTCATGCCCAGCAGCAATCAGTACCACATACCACAGTGCCGGGCATGGTGGCTCACGCCTGTAATCCCAGCACTTGGGAGGCAGAGGCAGGAGGATTGCTGTGATGTGAGTTTGAGGCTGAGCTCAGCGCCATCCTGATCCACAAGGAGAGGCCCTGTCTCAAAAAACAAAACAAACAAACAAAAGAATAATGTCATTGAAAACCACTACAAGAAAGACCATATTTAAAATGTACAAGCGCTTATGTTGTACATTATAGAATAAAGGAATAAATCAAGAATATTTAAATGAAGAGATACCATGGTTATGAATTGGAAGACTCATCAAGAAAGGAAACCAATTCTCAAGTGCAATACAGATTTAACAGAAATTCATATCAACATCTGAGCCAGATTTCATTATAAAAGCAGAAAACTTAAACCGAGCATATATGGAAAATGAACAAAAATGAGTATTAATTTTAAATACAAATAAAAAGGGGTCACTTTACTAATTCTTAACAACAGTTGGGGAATCTAGTAAAATTCTGATCAGTGTTTAAAACCACATAAGAAAGACTCTTAATTTTTAAAAGCAAACTAAACAGTCTTAAGTGGTACAAAAAAAAGTGCCCAGGTGTAGCTCAGTGGTATAGTACATGCCTAACATGCTCATGATCTTGGATTCAAATTCCCAACATCATATACATGCACATGATTTGCCTTCTCTTTAAATATAAAAAGATTTCAGGGCCGGGGATATAGCTCAGTGGTTCTGGCGCCTGTCTTGCAAGGGCAAGGGCCCGGGTTCAATCCCCGGTGACCACATACCATACTGGGTATGGAGACTCACACCCAGCAGCAATCAGTACCACATACCACAGTGCCGGGCATGGTGGCTCATGACTGTAATCCCAGCACTCGGGAGGCAGAGGCAGGAGGATTGCTGTGAGGTGAGTTAGAGGCTGAGCTCAGGGCCAGCCTGAACTACAAAGCGAGACCCTGTCTCAAAAAACCTAAAAAAAAAAAAAAGATTTCACAACTCAAGCCTGTGTATTTCTCATAAAAACCTATAATGCACCAAAGCAACAAGGTAGAACAATGAAGATAGTCAGTACATTTCTATACTTGCTCTCAGCATTCTAACTCCTGACACTGAACAGCAATGAACACATACACAATACAGACAAAAGAATCAATGTCCTTTACCTCTTAAACCAATTCTCTCCACCCAAAAAAAGAATGAACAAGTACCAAAGACTTTACAGGGTAGTGGGAAAGAAGCACTGCTTGCATTTCATTCTCTTTTCTGTCACTTCCTTTTAATAAAAATTCCTGAGATAACATTGCACTGTAAACTGTGGAAGAAAATGTAGCTAAAGATTTTCTTCAGTGCAAAATAACCACTAGGTCTCTCTCCTTGATGAAATCTCAGATAAAACATAACGTTCTAAGTTGGGTCTATTTCTAACATGAGTGTTGAGGTGGCAACAATGCTCTGCAAAGGGTTTTCTCACAGTGAAGACACCTGGGAGGCTTCTCTTTGATATGAATGGTCAGGTGCCATGTAAGATGTTTCCTCCTGTAATAGATTATCTTCACTGGTTACATTCAAAAAGTCGTTTCCCAGTAGAAGTTCTTGGAGGTTAACAGAGGCTTGTGTACTTGTGAAAGGTCGTCCTTCCTCCGTGGCACGGGCTGGGTTTCTCCCTGTATGCATCCTTTGATGGTGTGTGAGTGAGGAGCTGCGACTGAAGGCCTTTCCACATTCACTGCATTCATAGGGCTTCTCTCCTGTGTGGATGATGGAGTGGCGGATGAGATTTGTGCTCCAGCAAAAGGTCTTCCCACACTCGACACATTCGTAAGGCTTCTCCCCACTGTGGATCCTCTGGTGCCTGGTGAGCCCTGACCTGCGGTTAAAGGCCTTGCCACACTCTGTGCACTCATAAGGCTTCTCTCCTGTGTGGATACTGAAGTGGCGGATGAGGTCAGCCCGGTTGCTGAAGGCTTTCCCACACTCTTTGCACTCAAAGGGTTTTTCTCCAGTGTGAGCCCTTTTGTGCAAAATGAACGTGGAGCAGTGGGTAAAGGCCTTCCCACACTCACCACACACATAGGGCTTCTCCCCAGTGTGGATGCGCTGATGCCTCTTGAGGTAAGACCTGTGGTTGAAGGCCTTGCCGCACTCCAGGCACTCGAAGGGCTTCTCCCCGGTGTGGATGACGTAGTGATGGATGAGGGCTGCGCTCTCACAAAATGCTTTCCCACACTCACTGCACTCGTAGGGCTTCTCGCCCGTGTGGGTCTGCTGGTGCCACATGAGGTAGGACCTATGCTTGAAGACCTTCCCACACTCAAAGCACTCGTAGGGGTTCTCTCCACTGTGGATAATGTAGTGTCGAATAAATCCCGGTCTATCTCTAAAGGCTTTCCCACACTCTTTGCACACAAAAGGCTTCTCTCCAGTGTGGCTCCTGTTATGTAACACAAATGTGGAGCGGTGAGTGAAGGCCTTTCCACATTCGCTGCACTTATAAGGTTTCTCCCCACTGTGGATGCGCTGGTGCTGGGTAAGGTGTGATTTACGGTTGAAAGCCTTGCCACACTCCGTGCACTTATACGGCTTCTCCCCTGTATGGACCATGTGGTGCTGCAGGAGGTAAGTGCTCTTGCTGAAGGTCTTCCCACACTCAATGCACTCATAGGGCTTCACTCCAGAATGGATCCTCTCATGTCGAGCAAGAAGGCGTTTCTTGTTAAACACCTTGCCACAATCTCCGCACCTGAAGACGCTTTCCTCTTCCTCCCTGGTCATATCTCCACTGGAGCTGCATGCTGCACAGTCTGACACAACATCTCCTGAATGAACCTGCTCCTCCAAGGTCCTCAGTCGCACTCTGTCATCTGTTCCTAAGCCACCAGGCCCGGGGCTCTCCCTCCCAGGAGGCTTCACCCGCAGGCCCTGCATCCCTGCTCTCAAGTGTCCTTCCTGGCTATCTGATGGGCTGCCCCGTCCCAGAGCTTGCACCCACAGGGAGGCCCCGGAGGCTCCACGCATCAACCGTCCCTGAAGCCTGGCTTCCTTGCACAAAGCTGGTTCAGACATGGTGTGTTCTGTGGCCTTGGCTTTTCCACTGTCATCTGAAAGAAATCCAACACATAGTAAGGCTGTCAGCAATGGCAATGCAGAACAAATAAAAGCATGTCTTTAATGAAAAAGAGAAGCTGAAAACAGTAGTTCTATGGAAAAGGGACAGGGGCTGGAGACTGAGTCACAAAGCCGTATATGTATAATGCACATAGTGAAACTGTCACCAAAGCTCTGCTGACCTTCCTACTTCAGTAACACTTCAGGTATGTACTTCCATTCTTGGATACCAGAGGGGTAACAGTTCTCAGAAGACACAGACATGTCATTTCTGGTCACCTTCCCCACATTTGGCACCTCTTCTAGTACAGACCCTTTGTAACAAACATTCTGAGTTTTAGAGTTTGGTAGGTCTTTTCAGCAAATTAGTGACCCTGAGGTGGTTTGAGAAATCCTGAACTTGTGGTTGACATCAGAGGAGTTGGACAGAGCTGGCAATCTTTAAGGATTTTGTTCTTAACCTTGAGTTTGCCTAATTCTGGATGGGAAAAGATAAGGGGTTTTATAGGTACCAAAAATAGGGAGGCCTACAGCTTATATAAGAGTTGCCATAAAGAGAAAGACAGAAGGGCACTATAATCTAAGAGACTACAAAATGTATAAAACTGTATACTAACTGTATACAAATGTATACTAAGAATGTATAAAAACTGCAGCCCTGTTGACAAGCACAGAGAATGAGGAGGCTGGTTCCCAGGACGGTGATGCAGGTGACAGCGGAGATGAGCATTGCCTCTCCTGGGACAGGGCTCACGAGGAAAGTGGCCAAGACACAGACAAGTCAAAGGACAAACAAGAGACCAGAACCCACGCACACAAGGAACCAAATATACGAATAGCACACAGAACTGGCAGACATTCCAGTGAGCTGAAAGGGACCCCAGGAATTTCCGCTCTGGCCTACCATGTCAAAAGCCTAGAGTATACTCGCAATAGGAGTACGTAAGAGAAAATAGCAGAACACAGAGAAAACACCTTAAAAATCAAAACGAGAGGGTCAGGGATTTAGCTCAGTGGTTCAAGTGTCTGCCTGGCAAGTGCAAGGTCCTGAGTTCAATTCCTGGTACCTAAATAAACAAACAAATAAACAAACAAGACAATCCCTGGACTCCAGGCAGTGGTCTCCTCACCCTGCCTTACCTGGTCGTGTGCTTTGGGCACAGCCCAGCCTCATTGTCCATGGCTGCTCCCCGTCCTCCAGCTGCTGGATCAGCTCAGGTGTAGGAACAGGACACCCTGGCCAGGGAGAAAAATATGTGGATCTTTTTTTCTTTTTTTTGAGATAGGGTCTCACTATGTAGTTCAGGATGGTGCTGAACTCAGTATGTAGGCCAGGCTGGCCTTGAACTCAGCAGTCCTCCTCACCCAGAAACCTGAGTGCTAGGATCACAGGTAGGTGCTACCACATTCACCCTTAAAAAAAAAATCTTTTAATGGTTATGCCTTTACTTTTTTATGTTGCATAGTTTTATTTTTTTAGTTCACATTTGCAGTACATAATTATCACATTTATCATGAGGAACTTGGGAATGTATGTAACACATCTTAATATATTTGTCTCCTTCCCCTCCCTCAAGTTTCTCCTCCCCTTCCTATCTGTAGAAGTTTCATTTCCACTTCTTCCCTTTAACTCTTTTAATCTTTTCCCCTTCCTTTCTTCTCCCTTCCCCAATTTTTAAGAAAAGCTGGAGAAGTACCTTAGTGAGAAGGTGCTGGGTTTGTTCTCTAGTACCACACACAAAGACAGGAGGTAAAAGAATCTCAGTCATCTGGGCCTTCAGGATGGACACCAGACCTTGAAATGAAGTGACACAAACCACCTAGCTTGTGACTTGGAAGCTGAGGACTTGCCAAGTCATGCCACCAAAGAAACTTATTCCAAGTCATAAATCAGAAATCAGTATTGATGAGAAACAAGTAATAATTCTGATGTTTCATTCTAAAACTAAACAATACTGCTAGGCATAGTGGCACAGGCCCATAATCTTAGCTACTCGGAAAGGTGAGGCAGGACAACTGCGAGGTGAAGCCCAGCCTCGGCAACTTAGCAAGACCCAGCATCAAGATAAAAAATTTAAAGGGGCTCAGTGGAAGAGCAGCCCTGGGTTCAAAGGAAGAAAGAAAACAGGCTTACATAGAGTGGGGGACTGAAAGTCTAACCCTCCTTGGTTAGGTCTCAAGGTGACTAACGTGGCAAAGAGTGGTGAGAGAGGGATCACATGATGAGACAGAATCAAAAGTAAGAGGGGCCAAGTTTGCCCATTCACAACTACCTGGTCTCACAGGAACTTCCAGGAGAACTCTACTGACAAGTACAACTAGGAGGGGCCACATGTCCAATGGTCTAACTACCTTGCTGTAAGCCCTGCCTCTTAAAGATCCTACCCTTCAGGTCACCACACTGAGGATCCAGCACACAAACTTTGCCTACAGAGTCCACAGGAGGGCGCATCTGCACCGACATAATCTCTCTCAAGATTCAAGCCAAGTTTTACAGCACTTTCTGTAGGTCACAGAATAAGCACTTACTGTTTCAGAATCATCTCACAGCATGGTGATGAGCACCACTGCATTGGGAACAAACCAACTCAGGCTGGGAAGAGCACAGGACAGAACAGCTGAGTTCAGCTATAGAACTGCACTGCCGAAAAGGTGCGAGTCCAGGGAGAAACAAGATGCTGATCCAATAATCTCAGGCAGAGGCCAGCCTACGCTGGGCACCAGCTGGGAGGTAGAAGGAATTATGAACTTTGGGGTATCATTTGTTGCCTCAAAATGACTCAGAGGTCATGTGCAAAGAAAGGGAAATAGAAACATGGAGAAAGGCAGAGACCAGGAACCTAAGCCACTAAAAGCAAGTACTGGGGTGATATGTATGCTGCTATGTTCCTGAAGCAGTAAAAGCCATTCTTTGCAGATAGAGAAATAAGCAGGTTCATGTAGACATCTGGCTATAATCATGGAGGTTCTCAGTCCCTCCCAGGACCTGCCCCAAAATCCTGCCTCTGGTTTCCACAGAACAGTTTCCCTGTACTCTCTGCCTCTCCACAGCACCCTGGGAGCCAAATGGCACTGCTTCCTGCCCAGACACACAGGGGTACCAGCCCAGCAGGCACGAGTGTAAGACATGATTGAAGCTGTGAGCAGGAACATGGCAGCATCCGGAGGCCTTTGTGAGCAGTGCAGCCTGCAGCCAAGTCCACTGCACTGAGGAGGACACAGCCTTACCCAGTGAGACCAGAAGCCCACAGTTCTCCAGCATCACCTCCTGGTACAAGGTCCTCTGAGCTGGGTCCAGCCACCCCCACTCTTCCTGGGTGAAGGTCACAGCTACATCCTCAAAGGTCACAGAAACCTGGAGAGCCAAGCAGAGGTATTGGTTCCTGGAGGGCTGTTTACATGACTAGCTGGAAATAGCAGAGAGAGAAGAGCCCCACTGACACCACACTTCCCAAGGGCCAAGCTCTGTGCTGAGTTCAAGGGGACAAGAAAGAACCCTTCTCTACAGGAGCCATCCGATAATGCCACACATGACACTGTGGGTGGTGACATGCGCACAGTCAGGGCTCCAGGTGTCATAGGAATGGAAGAAAATTAGTGACAATGCTGATTCCAATGACAGCCTCCCGACCAAACTCATGGAAAGGTTCCCATGGAATGCCAGCCCCTAGAGTGGCAGGGCCTGAGACAGCTCACTTCTTCATTCTCTCTACCTCCCTCCCTACGTTTTACATACTCGTAGGAAGACTGCACAAGGAGTTATAAGTCTTTCCTCTGCCTGCTAAGTCCTGTCAGTGGCTGGCCTTAAAATCAGTGTACTTCTGGACCAGAAATTTCAAGTGGTTGAGGTAATGCAGGTTGTGATCATAAAAAGTCTTTTCCTGCTTTCAGTGCTACAAAGAGGAAGGTGGGAAGAACAGACACCATGGGATCTTGTCTCTCCAAGAAAACTCTCAAGGGTACCAAAGGCCTCACAGGCCCTCTCAGCCCTCCTTAAATAACCAACACACCTTCCCTTTACCTAGTTCTTTCTGCAGTGTGTCTGTCCTGTACCCCAATGCCCAAAGCAGCTCTTTGTTGAAGGAGCCCTGCTCACCTTGCCAAACTGCAGGTGTTATGTCTATGGCTTCCTGGCTACTGGCTATAAAGCAAAGGTTTAAGGGCTGTAGCTCAGTGGCAGAGCACTTGCCTAGCAAGCACAAGACCCTGGGTTCAATCCCTGGTATTGCCAAAAAAAAAGGCTCTGACAGTTCACATACAAAGAGTTTCTTTTGCTTCAGTGCTGTGCAACCCTGGAGAGTTAAGACATGTCAATCTTGTGTCCTTCTGGTGTATCTGAGATCAAAATTAAATAGGATGATAAACAATGCCCACATGGAAGACTAAAAGAAACCAGTTATTACAGTTGTTTTATCACTTGTGTTTTTCCAAAATATTCTGAAAAACCTCAACTGAGCAACATTTAAAAATTCTGTTAGACCACCCACACGAAAAAAATGGGCCCACTTTAGCCTAACTGCCAGGAACAGCCTCTCCAAAGAAGTGTCATGTGAGCAAAACCTCCCTGAAATACACAGGTCTCAGAGATCTCAGGACAGTGTGCCAGGCAGAATGAGCTACAGGGCCAAGTCGGGGATAGAGAAGAGAATATTGCACAGTCAGGCTGATGTACTCGAAGAGCTGTCAGCCAAGGAAGAAGGAAGGGAGGTGGGGTAAACCACAGCGGACCAAGTAAGGACCTGCATAAATGTAGAGGCTGGACTAACCATGTGATGAGGAATAGAGCCTCATTTTTCTTCCAATCAGTTAAGCCCCCATTGGCAGGCCTGGCACTACTGGCATGGAAAAGCTGTAGTAGAGTAAATCAGCAAAGAAGTAACCTGCTTAGTAAGAGGTGTGTACCTGGCTTTCTCCGCTAGAACTTACATTAGAAGCAGGGATAAAAATGAGGGCAGCCGGTCATCAATCAAATCCTGGCCGTGTGAAACTGCCTGTTACAGAAGTTACTTGCTTTCTGATCTGTCACAGGAGCTGGTAATCTGCTTTCTACAAGCTCGACTTAGCGCAGGCTGACTTCCTGAATTGCTTATTGTATCAAAGGGGGCCAGGAAACGAGGCAGGATGGTACATTCTGCAGCTCCATGTCCTATTTTAAAGCATAGCCTGGCTACTGTCGCTCCATCCACCCTCCCTTGTGCTGAGGATGGAGGGAAAATGAAGGATGCGCCTGCTTTACTTTTCCTAAATAAAATGAAACCCGTGACCTTGTTGGCCTCTGTCCCTGCACCTGGCAGTGGCACGGCAAGCCAGAACCTTCGTCCACTCACCTGCGCCGGGTCTACCAGCGCCGCTGCCATTGCGGACGTCAAGGACCGAGTGACCAGCGACCCTTACAGCCTCCCTGGTGGGAGGGCTGGTCTCGGTGGGCCGACGCGCCAAGCTCTCTGCTCGGCCCGACGCGCAGAAGTGCGGCTTGGCCGGCCTCGCGCTTCTCTCTGAAAAGCGCCAGGGTGCTAGACCACAGGCTACAGCCCCATCTCGGGCCGGCGTGGACAGAACCGACGCGGTCCTTTGGCGTCACTAACAACAGGCCGGAAGGCTCGTCCCGGATACGCTACGGGTCAGAAACGCCCCCCCCATCCTAGGCCATCATTGGCCCGGAGCCCGTAGTACTCTCGCCCGCAGGGCCTTCTGGGTAGCGTAGTCCTTCTCTTGCTGACAGCGCCCATGAGCCTGCTTTCCTCATCACAGGGCTTGAAAGGCGCGGGAATGCTATCCCTCATCACTCTGGGAGCCTAAGACCTAAGGATCGCAGTGTTTGAGGCCTGCGATGGTTACATAGAGAGATCCTTGGTCAATCAACACACACACACATAAATAAGGAAGACATTAATAAATTTAATTGTATTCCTAGATGAGATCTCCCACCCACCTGACTCTGTCCTGCCCCATACTGTCCTACACACGGAATCACCCCATTCGCAGCTTTTGATATAGAAGAAATATACCTCCCAACCTACTAGATGTCAGATATGCCATGTTTATAGCCCCAGAAATTGAGGAATGAATCCTAAGGAACATCGGAGGTTACCAGCAGGAAAAGTTTATTGAGAAATAGTTCCTGAGAGGCTAGAAGTGGTTGCCAATGGGCTTTGGTCAGTGATAATTTGTGTAGCAAATGTGGGTAAAAGGTAGGTCAAAGTATAATCAACAAATAAGATTACAAGTAGAGCTGCTCAGCTAATATTGATCCAATAAGGAAGATGGACATGTGGCAAAGGTATATGGCTGACATCAGTAATCTGGGCTTATCTATGACTTCAAAAACGAAGACATTTTGGTAAGGGATGGGTCCAAGTGCTCTGGTCACCTACCCTGGGTGTCTGATGCACATATGGACTTGATGGACTCGGTGGTATTAAGTATAGCTCTGCTTATCCCTTAGGGAAGTACACAATCCAGCACTGTGACTTTATCTTGAGGCCTATCCTTCTTCATATGCACCTCCAGATACAACTCTCATGTTTTTATTTTTGTACCACAAACTGAACTCTGGGCCTCGTGCTTGTAGGGCAGGTGCCAGAACCACTGAGCTAAATCCCTAGCACACATCTTTACTTTTGATTGATTTCCTTGAAAGCACAGTCTCTCCCTGATTGTATATTAGCTTTTAATGTAGCTACCTATAATATTCCCTCCTCTGAAGAGCTATCCCTAACTTCAGTTAGGGAAGAAAGGACAGTTTCAATCTAACTGCTTCAATGTGAGAAGATTCTGTATAGGGGAAGCCAGTCAGGGGCCTACTCCAGAAAATTAACCTAATGCACATTAGATAGAAATCATGCTGGGGTTTAGAAGTCATGAACTCCCTTTCCCAAGGTCAATCTAGTGGGTTCCAGTAAAAGGAGTCTGGCACCTTCCTTGTTGGTTCCACCTGCATGATCACCTAGAGCCTGGCAGCTTCTAGCTGAGAATAAACAATTTTGATCAAAGTACATCCAATCAGAGCATGAGCACTGGTAGGGAAAGTCAGGTTGGGAGAAGAGCCACATCTAAACACTGCTCTGATGGGGCTGGAATAGGGGTTCTAACCAGCTGGCTCCTAGACCTCTCTAGTTATGCAGGTTATCTATAAGTCTGATGTTTCTTTTAATATTCTTTCACCAGATCAGAATTATTTATCAAAAGACAACAGGTTTCATTTACTGGTGCACACAAGTCCCTACAGTTTGAGATGTAAGACAAGGGAGAATTCGGTAGTTTTAAGGACAATTTTAGCTAAGAATGGGAAGATTCTTGCTAAGCTTTTATAGTTTCCACTGTAGTTTTCCAGCCTCGCTGAATCATACAATTTTCAGCTACAGATGTAGCTGGAAACTGCCTGCAGGGTCAGTGATTGGAGCCCCTTTTGTATATCTTTCCTTTGTGATGATCGTATTATTTTTATACATCTTTTGGGTATTTTATACATTTCTGCTGGGTATTTAAGACCAAGTTAAACTGAGACCGGTGTTAAACAAAATTAATCTTTTACTATCTACAAGGTCAGTTAAGTGTCCTCAGGCATGGACAGAGAGCTTCTCAGCTGCTCTGTCAGGGTCAGCCACCAGGATGGGTCCGTCTTGCTTCCTGTGAAAGGTGGAAGCTGTTCCTCTCTTTGATGACCCTCCTCTTTAGCACACAATACATCAACTGACACCTTTCCTCTGGGATCTAATAATCTCTCTACTTAGGAGGTTGAGTGACTCACCAAAGTTGTAGAACTCTGTAGAAAAATGTTTCCTCATGTTCTGGCTCCTTGTTGACCTTGGAGGCCCAGAGCTAAAATACTGGCTGTCCTCAGCCCAGTTATCTTTCTAGCTCTGGTCTCCAAACCTAAATTGTTGAAAACTCAGGAGAATGATTGAAATATACAATACGACCAGGAAAGTGTTATTTCTTCCCAACATGATCATCTTAGAAATCAAATCCTTATAAAATGCTAACAGATAAACTTTTACAGAGAAGATTTGAGATCAAGGGAAACAGCATTTTAGCATGACAATTAAGATGACATTACTAGAACCATTATCTCTGAAACACATTTAGCTGTTCATCTTAGTATAGAATAACTTTTCAGTTATTCAGTGGTCTTGATCTAATTACAAAATGTTAGCCAAACATGGTGGTGCATGCCTATAATCCCAACACTTGGGAGGCTAAGGCAGGAGGATTGCCATGAGTTCAAGACCCGCCTAGACTCCCTAGCAAGTTTAAGGCCAGCTTGAACTATATTACATAAAGAAACTTTTACCTAATTTGTTACCTTTTAAACATTTTCTGTTACTACAGTGACATTTTAGTAGAATGTATCTGTTTGTAGATGTACTTCACAGATTATTAATGCTTAATCTCTACTCACTACAGTGATACGGTCTGGACTGCAGTGTTTAAGTATCTCTAACTATTGTAACACAATTACATAATGATCACACAAGCACAAGCCATAAATGTATCTGCATCATCTTCTAGGATGTCTCATTTTGGGTTGGTACGCACATTGCATCACAGGTAGCTGAAACACAAGGAAGGGATGCTAGGTGTTTGAGCCTAAAATGTTTTACCGCTATAAACAAGTTTAACCTACAGGTCACCAGTATGAGGTTTATCAGTTTTGCATCTTTGGAGGCCTGTACACTTGGGAAAAACAATCATATGATGAGGTTAGCAATAATTTATATCACAACTAAATGGAAGCCTTAAATATTTAGTTTATACTCTTAAGACAAATGTTAGACTGGGCTGGGGATTTAGCTCATTGGTTCTGGCACCTGCCTCGCATGAGCAAGGGCCCAGGTTCTATTCCCAGTGACCACATACAACCATGCCAGGCATGGTGACTCACTTCTACCAGCAATTAGTACCACATACCATAGTGCTGGGCCTGGTGGCTCATGCCTGTAATCCAAGCCCTTGGGTGGCAGAGGCAGGAGGATTGCTGAGTTCGAGGTTGAGTTAAGGACCAGCCTTAATTACAAAGCGAGATCCTCTCTCTCTCAAAAAAAAGACAAATGTTAGACTATTGTGGCTTATTTTAGATGTCCCTCCAAAATCTCATGCAGTCACAGGTGAATCTTTTTCAGAGGTAGGTGAATCCAGAGTTTGTGATGCTAGGATTGATTCATGGTGTAGTGATAGGCTCCAGGGCACCCAGATTAAGAGTGTGAGTGCTGACAGGGGATTTAGCTCAGTGGTTCCGGCACCTGCCTTGCAAGCACAAGGGTCCAGGTTCAATCCCCAGTAAACACATACAACAATGTCGGGTATGGTGATTCACACCCACCAGCAATCAGTATAACATACCACAATGCTGGGCATATAGTGGCTCACGCATGTAATCCCAGTACTCAGGAGTCAGAGGCAGGAGGATTGCTGAGTTCAAGGTTGAGTTCAGGACTGACCTGGGAAAGCAAGACCCTGTCTCAAAAACTTGAAAAAAAACCAAAAAGACCCTGAAAAAAAATGAAAAAGAGTGTGAGTGCTACCCGCACTAATAGAAGGGGCAGGAGATGCTGTGAAGGTCCCTTGTTTGCTTGCCTATGTCATCTTCTTGGCCTGAACTGTGACATTCCTCTCCCAAGCCACCCTGTCTTGGTGCCAGCAGATTATAGACTGAAAGTCTTCAAATTGTGGGCTAGATAAGTCTTTCTCCAGGGCTGGGCATTTAGCTCAATGGCACAGCACCTGGCTTGCAGGTACAAGGTCCTGAGTTTGATCACTGGTACTGGGAAAGAAAAAAACCTTTCCTCCTTTAACTTTGGATGTTAGATATTTTATCTCACCAATGAGAGAAAAGTAACTATGACAAACTCCTTTAACTGATTCTATAAGGAGTAACTATATTGATAAGAATAAAAGATATCTTTACAGCCCTGATAAGTTTAGGAAACAATGATCACAATTAGACTGATTATTCAACATACAAGTGTATCTAATTTATACAATAACAAAAAATGCTTGTTTAATCAATATGCAGATAGATATGTGTATTTATATGCAGATCAAGTTTAAACATCAGGGTTAAATTTAAAGAGATGTCAGATTTTAATTATGTTATATTTTTGAGGCCTAAACAAAATACCTATTAGTTACTTTGTATGTATTAAACTTATGTAGTCTTAACTCTATAAACTTGATCTTAAAGCTTAGACCCACATCATAGCTTATTTTTAGATGTATACATACATATAAGACCAAGTATATGTCATAAACCAAAATAATAGTTATTTAACCAATTATTGAAAATAGGTTGTAGCTTAACATTAAAATACTCTTTAAAAATTCTTTGGTGCTCACTTTTTAGTAACCAATAACCTAATAAGAACACAAAAAACTTATTTTAGTAAAATATAGAAGCTTTTGCTCTTAAATCTAGTTTTTTAAGTTTAATGAAGAGTACTTCAATATGTTAAGAAAATCTTATTGCTTTAGAAATAGAAAGCCTAGCCTTTTAATTTTAACCAGTTTAAATATGTCTTTAAAAACTGTCTTAGGTGACTCATAAGAATCAAATAATAAAACTTAAACACTTTAATCTATATATATTATCTTTAACCAAAGAAAAATCATTAAGTTATAGAAAAACAACAATAGACACGGCATCTATAAAATCAATCTTTTGATATTAACTCGGTTAGCTAACAAGCTGGATGAAAATATGTTACCAAATTTACAGACGTTATCATTTTATCTCATTAACTCACTGTTAACCCTATGAAGAAATGTATTTGGGCTGTATCATGAGTGTCTACCTATCCATAAACTAACATAGAACATATGCCCAAAAGCTGATACAGTAACCCAGTCATATATGACCCTTGTGCTATGAGACTTTTTTTTTTTTTTTTTGAGACAGGGTCTCACTTTGCTTGCCTTTGTCATCTTCTTGGCCTGAACTGTGATACTCCTCTCCCTGAGCTCAGCCTCAAACTTACATCACAGCAATCCTCCTGCCTCTGCCTCCTGAGTGCTGGGATTACAAGCGTGAGCCACCACGCCTGGGACTGTGGTATGTGGTATGTGGTGCTGAATGCTGCTGAGTATAAGTCTCCACACCCAGTATTGTATGTGGTTACCGGGGATCGAACCCAGGTCCTTGCACTTGCAAGACAGGCGCCGGAACCACTGAGCTAAATCCCTGGACCGAGACTTTAAGGCTTTTATTATTACTGTGTAAGCCGTGAGGCTATCAGTTCTCACCTGTTAATGTTTAAATAAATTTGGCTACCCTGAAAACCTATGTAAATGGTCTTTCCAATGAAATCTTGAAATGTGCCCCCCAAAATTATTGAGCCCTCCCCAATTTTTTTCTTTCTTCCTCTTTTTTATTTATTTATTTTTTTTTTTTGATGCAGGGTCTCGCTTCGTAGTTCAGGCTCTCCCTGAGCTCACTATGTAGCCCAGGTGAGCCCGGAACTCACAGCAACCCTCCTGCCTCTGCCTCCCGAGTGCTGGGATTATAGGCATGAGCCGCCACGCCTGGCACTGTGGTGTGTGATTACTGGGATCAAACCTAAACCCTTGTGTTTGCAAGGCAGGTGTCGGAACCACGGAGCTAAATCCTTGGCCCCCCCCATCCTTTTCTTAAACAAAGCAGCTGCAGGTGCTGTAACTGATTATTAGCACACATTAAACAGAGAGTCATACCCAGAATTATTACATTTAAATCAGAGTGCAATGTCAGATGCATTTGGCCAAGTTGAACTACTGTAACCCTTTTAGTTTTTAGGTTTGTAACTATAGCCAGACTGGTCAGAATTCTTCTTATAGGTCATCAATTAATAGAGATCAGAGTCAGTAATCAAAATTAGAAGAAAAAAACTTGTTTGTGTGTTTTGAAAGCAAAGACTTTCAGGACCCTTGGCTGATGATGATTTATCTGATTGGAGCAAAACCACAAGATGAGGCTGATTTATCTCACTGAAGTAGCCAGCTGTGCAGGCTTCTCACTGTTGTTCTGCTAGCCAGTTTTTTGACAGCTATTGTGATTGTTGCCAAGCCACCCAGCTGGCTTTGTTCTGGCCTAGACACACTGCTTTGTTTTCTAATACTGGGGGAGGACGAATAACAGACAGGGAGTTACTTCAACAAGTGTGGCCGCTAGGAGTCTCTCTCCTCAAGCAAGCAGAGGAGCCTCCAGCCTTTGTTTTATTCACCTGAAAGCTGGCACAAGCAGAGTAACACAAGATGCATCTACTAATATCCATTAGTACGTTCTCTGCAACATGTGGTCACCCCTGGGTGCAACTCATCGCCTTTGTGCTCACAGAGGAGGCCAATTAACCTTCAGTGCTCCTCAAGTCTCTGACAGCTGATTGCAAACCTGCCATACTGATAGCCAAGTGGAATTGTTCTTTCCAAAGGAACAAAGGTAATTCCAACTATTTTTATTTTGAGGAGGTGCTCTTTTTCCTGGTTAATAGTTGACAACTTAAAATAACTGAAAGACTTAGTTATCATCTGTAGGGTTCAGAGGACAAGAAGAGGGACTTTAGCTGGGATTTAGTGCAAGTGGTATCTCATCTACTCTGGAAGCACTGGGTTCAATTTCAATCCCCGGTACCACCACCAAAAAAAAGGAAGAAGAGGAGGAACTTCAGGCTGAATAAGGCGGCTGAGGCGTGGGGGTTTCCAGTGCTTCCTTCTACATTATGAACACAAGTCAGTGCCATTTTCCCTCTCTCTTACAGTATAACTCCAGTTGTAAAATCATATTACAAGCAATATTTCCCTCTATTAGGAAATATTAGGAAAAAGCAAATAAATTAGAAATAAAGAAAAATAAATAAATTAGAAAATGCTTAAAGGTAAAATAAAAATGCTTTATATTAAGATAAAAAGGTAGTGGATTAGGAATGCCTGCTGTAAGCTTGGTCCCGGTTTGTAAAGATCATTCACCCTGTCTACCTCGCTGGCCCTGTGAATCAGCACGTGGATAATGCTGCTCTCTCGCTGCTGCAAACTTAGTCTCTGTTAGTTAAAATGCAAAGAGCATCACCCCCTGTGCCTAATCAGTGTGAGTCAAAATGAAAACAAATGTAAACCATTTACTCTTGACCTGGAAAGCTGATAACTATCAGTTTATGCTTACTCCTCATCTACTTAAATAACAGTCTGGCTCGGAGACAGGACACTCCACTCAATTAAGTGTACTTTCCTTGGGACTAAGTCTGTTAACCAGAATGTGACCACCTGTTAACCAAAGTGAGATAATAGAGGACTCTAAGGTGAAGCAGAACTAGGGTTGTCAGTCAGACCTTCTGAGAACTAACTTGATGCTGACCGCTTGCAACTGCGAGTAGTTTGTTGGTTATTTTTACCTGACTTTTGTCTGTCTGGGTGTCTTTTCTTCCTTCCCGCTCTGATACTGAACAGCTCCACATTCCATTTTGCCTCCAGGGGATAGGTAGACCAGGCACAAGTACAGGAAAAATACTGAATAGCTCTTTCTCAGAGTGTGAAGTTGAACAATTTCCAGTGCTTAAGAATACAGTGGTACTTTGGTTTATGAATTTCAATTGTTTTATGATTTGGGGAAAGATAGCTGTGTTTGTGTGGGGAAGATGGCCATGGTTGTTTATCACAAAATACAGTTTGTGAATGGAAGCAAAAATATGCTGAGTGCTACTATTTGTGAACTGAATTGTTTGTAAACCAAAGAGTTCATGAAGCAAGGTATTACTGTACACTCCAAAGGAGCAAGGAAATTCGACACTGAGTTTTCCATTTGCAAAATAGCAAGGAGAAATCAAGGTCTCCCTTTCAATCCTTGGGTGGCAACATCCCCTTAGGGTGTCCTCTGAGGTTTCTGCTCCAGAGCAGGTGGCTGCTATCTGGAGAGAAAGAAGACAAGTCAGGCCCCACTAGCCACCGTTACAGAAGTGCGCACCTACTCTCTGGAGGCTCACACTCGCAACGGAGTGTTTCCAGAAGCACGAGCTACAGCTGATTCCACTGTAACAGCCAAGTTTGAGAGGGAAGTGCTCCCAGTGAAAGATTAAACCGATGATTCAGAGAACTGAATAACTGCTAAGTTTTTGAAAGAGAGTGAAATAGAGAAAAAGCAAAAAGGGAAGAGTGGAAATGCTCCAACTCTAGTTTAGGACCTTTAAGTATGGGGTTTTTTGAGGGGTCACCAGGTCCCTCACTGTCTCAGGGTGGTGTTTCTCCTCCTGATTCTGCTTGTCTAGGGAGAAAACCTGCATGCCTTCCTAGTTAAGCATGAATTCCAATTCTCTTCTAACCAGGGGCAGGGTTATCTAGTCTACAGAACCATATTACCATTTACTGGCAATGGTAACTACTTTCATAACCGAGGTGAACTGCCAAAACCTGTCCCCAGCTTCAGACACATCCAGGAGCATGAACTGTGAAGCAATTAGAAATTCAAAAAGCCATCCCAAAGAACCGTCTAAACTAAGACAAGCCATCTCATAACCACCAAACAAGTCAAGGAAGAAATATAAATTCAGCAACCAGTACAGAAGTAAGTCTAAATGCAGCATATACAAAACGAAAATACAAGACCCTGCCTACAAAAATTTAAATGTCCCATAAAAGCCTAAATATGGAGACATCACAATCTTCCCTGCTCTCAACTTTTAATATGGCTTAAGTAACCAACAAAGGGAATATGCAATGCACAAATAACGGATAATTTTCGATTACCTAAATGAATGACAATCCAGAATCCCATCAATAAACTTGGTGGTGCCCTACAATAAAGGCAAACTCTTATCTCATTCCAACTATGTTGGTGGGACCTCCAAAATGATACAAGAGAATTTAACTCCCAACCTATTAGTTCTCAGATGAGTCAAGTTTGTGTCCTCTGAAATCAAAGAATGAATTACAACTAACAAAAAAGGGTAAGAGTAGGAAAGGTTTATTGGGTGATACCTCTTGAGAGACAGGAGTGGTCTCTAAAGTGGGTCGCCAGAATGGCATTTCGATAGGGGTAATTTATATAAAGTATACGGGTGAAGTATGGGGTCAAATTATAATCAACCAATACAAGTACTAGCCTACTCACTTAGCTAATATTGAACCAAAAGGGAAATGGAGCATATGGCAAGGGTATATGGCTGACACAATTAACCTTGGTTTATCTATGACTTCTAAAACAGGAACATTTTGGAAAAGGATGTGCCGGGGTGTCTGATGCATACATGTCTGGGTGGTACTGATTACAGAATGGTCTCAAGTTCTGCTTACCCCTTACGGTAGCATGGAAGCTAGGCTATCGAGACTTCATCTTGAGGCCTCCTTCAGATATGCCTCCAGCCATAATTCTGATGTCTCTGATTTTCATGGACTTCCTTGCGTGTCCAGTTCCTCTCTGACCATATAGTAATTTCTATCTAATTTAGCTGCTTTTAACAGTATCTGTGCTGGATACACCACTCACCTGCCAGGCATGGTGGTACAGGCCCATAATCCCAGCACTCTGAGAGGCTGAGGCAGGAGGTTGTGAAGGAGAAAAGTAAAAGAGTTAACAGGCTTTGTAGAGAAAAACCTCTGTACTAAGCAGGCTAGGAAAATAGAACTTGAACTGAGTCTTAGGGCAACAAACCTTGTATAGATAATTCTTGGCACCAGACATATAGGCTTCTGTCTTCCTAGAAGAAGCTTCCCCTTCCCCAGCAATACAGGCCCAAAGAACACAGCCTTCAGATAGGGAGGATGGAAGCAGTTTGTTATTATCAAGGACACTAGAAATTTCTCAAAATAACGTGTCTGGCTCTGGCTTCTGGCCTAAGCTATGACTGTACACATCCAGTCACAATGACCATGTCTGCTTTTTGGCTTGGCGCTGCTTTTATCTGAAGTAAGGACAAACAGCAGGTGAAGAAGCTTGGGTTTGGTTCAGCCCAACAAGAGACTGTTCTGATCTTCTGCTGTCCATCAGTGGTTATGCTGTTCCCGTGCTGTTTTTACAGTGATGACACGTTGAGTGATAAAGTGGAACTACCTCTTTTGTCTTTGTACTTTTTTTCTAATTCCTAAATATAAGTATTTCTTAAACTTCCTTGGGTGTGTAGTGGCTTCATTCGTGGATTGAGCTGGTAAAATTTATTAATGGTGCACCACAGTTGACAAATTGTCCTTGTCAACACAGGATGGCAACCTTGTACTTAGCATGACCCTGGCTCAAAAAAGGGGGCTGAGGTTGAGGATGGAGCACCTTAGGATCCCCTGGGACCAACTTTTAATATTAAAAGTAAACAGGAAACACTATGTGAAGGAAACACCATAGGAAGCGTTTTTAGTCAAGAGAAGCACCAGTGAAATGATGGATGGATTATTGAAGACAGAGTTTCCAGCTGGGGTCTGGCTATCCACATGGGAGCAGGGAGCAACGTGCCTGTGGGGGGCAGTGCCGCCTGGAACTCCAGGGACATCTGGAAGAGCAGTGCAAAGAGGCTGTGGGTAGAGGGTGAGACTACACAGGAGGCGGTGCGGCCTCTGCTAGGAGATGACACCAACAGGTACAATGAGAGACAAGGTCTGTTTCAGAACTGGTGGCACTGAAGGTATGAAATGTCACATCCACAGAGGCATTTTGGATGCCAGGACCAACTCAGGTTGGTGATGCCCTGATGCACAAATAGCAATCTTCTGCACATGTTTGGGGGTACAGGGCTGTTGCACCTGGAGCAGGTTGTCTCCGCTCAGGGTCTTCATCTGCAGGAAGCAGTTTCAAGGAGAGAGAAGTTACTATCCCCAAGGGTGGCACGGATGGCGCTGTGACCTTGGGCGGCTCTCATGAGGAATCAACATCCTACCCAGTCACATACCGACTCACTCCCAGGAAGATCTGGCACTGAGCGATTCAGGTTTTATTAACATCTGGCATCTTAAAAGAAACACAAAGCACGGGTGCAGCAGCACAGCAGGAGCTTGCTGAGCACACGCAGGGACAGACATGGCCATGTCAGGGAGCCCCCTGGGCACAAGGGGGCAGCACTCTCCGGGAGTGGTCCTTGACCCAGGGGTGCAGCAGGATCTGGATCAGGGGGAGCCGCTCCTCAGGTTGGAACCTTAGCAGCCTGGAGATCAGGTCCTGGGCCCCCGCAGGCATCGAGGGAGGGAACCGTACGTCCACCTGGGAGGCCAGAAAAAGAGAAACCTGGTTGGTGAGGCTCTGTGGTCAGTGTGGTTTCTATTCTGGATCTGAGCAGGCCAGCCTGGATGCCCCACTGGTCAGCTGTCACCCACTGGTTCCTTGTGAACACCCATGGCTTGGCCACCCCACCTTGAGGATGCGCCTGTACGTCTCGCTGTGAGAGGTGCTCTCGAAGGGCGGGCTTCCCACCAGCAGCTCATAGCAGAGCACACCAATGCACCACAGGTCCACCTTCTCATCATACGTCCTTCCCTCGATCATCTCTGGCGGCAGGTAGTCCACTGTCCCGCACATCGTCTTCCTCCTAGGGAGGGCCGTGCAGGGCACCGTGAAATGCCCACAGCGAGGTCTGCTCCTGCCCATGTCCCAAGCGCAAGGATTGGAGACAACTCTGAATACACATTAAGTTTCACACAGGGAAAGTACTGGGGGCCCTCACACGCTCTGAATTAGTCACGTACTATTTAGCTCGTCCAGGATGTTTTCACATGGCAATTCTCAGCATCCATTAATGTCTGGCATGGAAGCACATGCCTGTAACACGGCGACTCTGGAGGCTGAGACAGGATTGAGACTTTGAAGCCAGTCTGGCTTATAAGGTGAGTCAGTGCCAGTCTGGGCTATACATTGAGACATTATCTCAAAGAAACAGAAAGCAAACAAAATCTGGAACAAAATGATGGAGTATCAAAGTACCAAGAGGGATCACATAAATAAACCACAGTTCTTTCATACAGAGAAATAGACTCTTGGCATTGTACAGCAGTGATTATTGATTTACTCACACACTATCTTATTGGTAAAATCATATATTAACAAAGTTCAGAAAATAAAAGTGTGGTTGGGCCATGTTCTCTTGATTTTAAATATACAAATGCAGATATACCATTAACAGAAAATGGGAAATTACTCAGCTATAAGGAAGAATAAACATGACTCATACCTAGGGAAAAGAATGCATCTCGAGAACAGAATGTTAAGTCAAATAAATTAGACACAAAAGGTGACATATCACATGGTTTCTCTTACATGAGAAACCAAGATTATAAATCAGTTAAAGAGCAAAATAAAAGACCAGTAATAGGAAACAGGGTCACAGGTCTTTTGCAACAGAAAGCAGACCAAGAGATTGGGGGCAGGCAGCGGAAAAGAACATTAAAGGAATTGCAATGTGTTATGTAAAGATACCAACTCCTCACAATGAATGCAATCATCATGTACTGCAGACCTGTACTAATAAAAATGAAAAAAACAAATACTAGGTCTTAACAGGTGGGATGAATTCAAATAGATCACCCCTCATTGGTGTGAGAACCCAGCTGACCCACCTCAGTGATGGAGCATGCACAGACCAGCCGAAGTCCGCAATCTTCACCTCTCCCCTGAACCCGAGCAGCAGGTTCTCTGGCTTGATGTCCCTGTGAATCACCTTCTTGGCATGGCAGCATGCCAGGGCATCTGCCAGCTCCTCCATTATCTGTGTGAATACAGTGAAGATCTCGGAAGGAAAGCCTGCCGCAGCTCACCACAAGGCAGAGTACAGGTTAGAATGTTAGTGTCGACATGGAATTTTATTTCTGTTTACTGACTTTGACATTCCACTTTTAGTAAGACCAATGACTGTAGGGAATATCTCCCCAACTCAGTTGGGTCTCATGAGTGCTAAAATGGACGGATCAGCTCTATTGCTCCAGCACAGTCAACAGTCACATTCAGCACCAACCCAACGAGAGCGCTTGAGCCCTGGGGAAGGAAAACAGGAGCAGGAGCTGGCATGGAGACCACTTGTCATTAGTCCATTTCTGTAGTACGCAGTGCTCATGTTCCCTGTGAGGACTTGGTGCACGTACATATCCTAATTCCTTTTCATCCCTCCTCTTCCTCCATCTCTTCATCCCCTTCCCCTTTAAGAAAAATCTACTGGGGCCGGGGAGTTAGCTCAGTGGTTCCGG
>PVIR01017802.1:0-34354 GCA_004026965.1 Petromus typicus | reverse complement strand
CTGAAAAAAGAGATTGAAGAAGATACCAGAAAATGGAAAGCCATCTCTTGTTCCTGTGGAGGAAAAACCAACATTGTCAAAATGGCTATATTCCCACAACTGCTATACATATTCAGTGCCATTCTGATTGAAATCCCAACACCGTACTTCACAGATCTAGAAAAAATAATCTAAAAATTCATCTGGAATCACAAAAGACCTAGAATAGCAAAAGCTATTCTAAGGAACAAAGATATGGCAAGGAGTACATGATCCCCAACTTGATACTATACTACAAAGCCACTGTGATAAAAACTGCATGATACTGGCAAAGAAACAGACCTGAGGACCAGTGGAATAGATTAGAAGATCCAGAAACAACTCCAGACACACTTAGGCAGTATGTAACTCTGAGTTGTTGAAAGACTGGAAAAGTTACTACATGGAAAGCACTTTGAACAGTGAGAATTCTCTGTGCAAATGTTACCTGATACATGTAATATTTTTATTTATAACCTCAAAAATGAGTAAGGTATATAAGAGGAGGGATAAAAGAGAGAGAGATATACACAGACACAAATAGCATCAGTATTCTTTAAATCTGTTCAAGGAGTAAAAGATTAACATCATTAGTTTTAAAAGTGTGTTTCTCTTTTTTCTTTAATGATAATTAAAAGCTATGTCAGAGATTAGTTAATTCAAATAATTATTCTTGATTTCCATGAAATTTGGAGGAAAATAGTATTCAATATAAAAACAGAATTTAGAAATGTATGCCAAACAAGCAAACATTTTTCCAGTTTATGTACATAGTAGATGGAGGTTAGCAAAGGAAAAATTTCAACTTTAATTTATGCAGAATATTATATCTCTGACACCTACTTTCATTATTCTGTATGATTTCTTCACATGAAAAACTCAATGTTTGGGTGATAACAATCCAATAAAACTATAATCAAGCAAGGAAAATAGAAAACGCAAGGGCATTTAGTTTTATCCACACGTGTTTACATGAGAGAATTTGTTAATGTGTTTGTATCTAGACTTAGATGCACAGCAATTCCTAATTTATGTTCTTTCATCTGATTCTTCTCAGAGTTGGTTGTTCCAGGGTTTTACTCAGAATGACATTAGGAAGAGAAGTGACGTCTCCTCTTCGAGCAGTGTCGTCTTTTACTGCAAATGGCAGAAATGTTCTAAGATGGGATCTTTCACCAGAGCAAATTAGAACTAGAACTGAGGAATTAATTGTGCAGACCAAGCAGGTGTATGATGCTGTCGGAATGCTCAAGATTGAGGAAGTCACTTATGAGAACTGTTTACAGGTGCTAGCGGATGTGGAAGTGACATATATAGGTGAGTAAGTTTTGCAAGCATATCACTATTTCATTCTGTGTGATCTAAAGCCATTTTATGCTTTTTATCCTATAGTATGATTTCTAGTTTTAGAAGAGATTGATTTTTATATAATGGTCAACTAGTCTCTTAGAATTAAATCATCTATGATTTATAAATTTTATTATGTTGGTAAAGGAGCTGTAATTATCATTGCTTTCTGAACAGCATTTGGTAATACATTTTAAAACTTTCAAGTTTACACCCTAACCCAGTGATTCCATATCTGAGAATTCATCCTACGGATTAAATCAGATAAAGACAAAACTATATAAATTCATATAAAAGTAAGTACTTTTATCCTAGAAGAGCTCAGAAACAACCCCCAAATCTCATACAATAAAATTATGAATACACAATTACAATTTGGCAACCAAATAAATTGTTAAACATCCATCCTCTGCAATAATATGAAACCGTTAAAATCATAGTTAGAAGTAGTATTGAATGGCATAGAAGAAAAGGACACAGTCTACAGTCATAACTCCCTGGATCAGTCTTGTCTGATCTTGGAAGCTAAGCATGGTCAGGCCTGGGTAGTGCTGGGAGAAGAAAAGCATACTCCAGGAAAATTGGGAGAAAATCAGTTTTCACAAGAGTTAAATTAGATTTTCCAGAGATGCAGACCAATAGACAGTGTGTAGGGAGATTTATTGAAAGGGTCTGGCTCATATGATGATGGAAGATGGCAAGTCTAAAATCTACAATCTTTGCCAGCAGCAACTCAAGACCTCGAGACCCAGCAGTGCAGATGAGGTCTGAAGGTGACTGCTGGATAGCTGTCCCTTGCTTGAGCAGAGGGACCTTTTGTGTTTTAGACAGGTCCTCAACTCCTGAGATGAGGCTACTCATATTGTGGATAGCAGTTGGCTCACGCTCAGTTCATAGCAGTAAATGTTAGTCTCATCAAAAAACACTATAAAATTAATGGTAACAATAGTTAATGTCCTAGAAAATTTATTTTGACACCTCTCCTCCTGTCCTGTACTGGAGATTAAACTCAGAATCTTGCACTTGCCAGCCAGCCACCTGTACCACTGAGCCATATTTCTAACCCTTCTTTATGTATTTCTCTGTTTTCCATATTTCTCACACCAAAAGTATACAGTATTGTTTTACACGATATTAGATCTTTTGAGTTAGAAGGAATAAAGACTCACTTTGGTTACTTCTGAGAACTCAACATATCCTGTAGGTTGACTGGGACTAAATAATGTTGGCAGTGTATTTCAATTTAATAAAATAATATAAAATAAAGAACTAGATGTCGTAAATATTTCTCTGCATTCTGGAATTTAAAAGGTGGTCAGAAACCAGTACAGCCCAAGCAGCCTGCTTATTTCTCTAAACTTTGTCACCAACAGCTCCCTACCCTATGTTCCACTGAAATAAGGAACTTAGGTGTCTGTTTTATCCCACATTTGTTTGCATATCTCCCTAACTCCCAGTCGTTTTACTCTCACTGATGACCACTGCATCTGCTTATGAGAATTTGGTGAGCTTCCTAGTCAGAACCTGAGGATAGAGTTGGTCCCAACTCCAGTTTCTCCAACAGGTAGCTTCATACGTGTCCTACCTGTTTGGGGTTTATCTTTTGTTCAGGTGCTTACTTCTTTAGTGACTTAAGTCTAGGATGATGTGCTATCTATGCATGTGGTCTAAAAATCCATCAGGATGTAAAAAACAAATTCTTTTTAAAATAATTATCTGTATTTCTGTGTGTTTTTATTTTTAATTAATAATAGATATTTGAAGCATACCTAAGGTTTGTGGTATTTGTTCTTGCTCTTCCATAAATTTATCTTTTGATTAATAATGAAAATTTTTTAGTTTAGGGACAGATTGTTTAAACTTACTTTCTCTTATCTCTACAGGTTCTGAGATTCATTCTACCTCCTATAGTAGATGTTATAGCTTCTTTTGTCTAGGGCCAAGTATGAGGCATCAGCATTGTTTGGTAGGGAAAGTCTAAGTCTGATTCCAGCTCTGTGGCAGAATATGGAAGGAAATGGTTTTCAGAATGCTTGTTTAAGAATTTATTTCCAATTTTAGCTCCCAAATTTTATGTTGCCAATTTAAGTTCCTGAGCAATTTTAATTCCTTCTTAGTAACATTTTAGATAATTTTTAATCATAAAGAGAAACTGCAATAGAGGTAACTTTTTATCAGTTAAATAAGTACTGTATATATTAAAGTTTAAACCTTATGTTCTACTTTTTCCTTAATCAGTAGACATAAATTGATATATTGTCCTACCAGGTATGGCAGCACATGCCTGAGAATCTCGCATACAGAAAGCTGAGGCAGGAGGATTGGGCTACATAGTGACAGCTACAGAGCAAGACCTTGTCTCAAAAAACCAAACAAAAAAATATATAAATTAAGCCTTAAAATATACTTACATACTTCTTTTTTTTTGAGTGCACGTTATGGATTCATTCTGATATTTCTGGTAGGTATTTTAAAAATAGTTTTATTTATAACAGTCTTTTAAGAGGACCGATAAGTGATACAGCTTGTTGAACTATATTTATGTCTTGATAGTTAAAAGTTAGCACATGTATAAGTTTTACCTCTTTGTAATACCTCAAAATACTGAAGATAATAAAAGTATTTATTGTCACAATAAAAGTATTCATAGCTGCAATCATTGCTATAAACTGTTTATTTTTATTCTGTGATACTAGTTGTTTCACTGATAGAAGAATTTTATCCAGATAAAATCAAAATACATTCTGTGAAAAGCCAAGAACCAGTTGAAATAAGTAAAGATTAGGAGCAAGCTAAATTATTTACTATTATTTTTTAATAATGTGTCCACTTAAAATTATGAGAATCCTTTCAAATTATATGAAACTTTTAATGTTTATATGATATATGCATTTGGAGGATCCGTAACTTTGATTTGATTCTTCAAGGTGTTTATAGTTTTTTTTTTTTAAGTCTATTCTAAAACCCTGTCCTGCTAAATTGATCTGCTTGTTTCTTGAAAATTGTTTGTCCCTGCCAGACCCCATGGACGCAGGCATTATTTTTCTGAACCCCATTTTGAGTCCTTCTTCCTAAAAGATCTAATCTTCTCCATAGCACATTACCTCATGCCCTGGCACATGGGAGCTACTGCCTATGAGTTTGTGTCTGGTTCACTTGAACATCCGCAGGCTGTATCCTCTGTTCTTGTTTATTTTTTTAACCCTGTTCCTTCCTTTCCAGATCATGAGATATTTCAGTATATATTACTTATATACATTCCCAGTAATAAGTGATACCCTAAACATACTTAAGTAAGTGCTTAGTGCACATCCTATTGTTTATAAAGATTTCAGGAAGAACAGCCAGGGTTTGCATTAGTTGTTGTTTCTTAACAGTGTTAGGAAGTTTTGCAAGAAATGTAAAATGAAAACTTAATCAGTGTAGTCATTCATCTAGAAAGAAGTTATCTGACTTGCTACTGATTTGGGAAGTCCTGTCGTACTCCTGGTTTTTTTGTCTGTCAACAGTGGAAAGAACCATGCTAGACTTTCCTCAGCATGTATCCTGTGACAAAGAAGTCCGGGCAGCAAGTACAGAAGCAGACAAGAGACTTTCTCGTTTTGATATTGAAATGAGCATGAGAGAAGATATATTTCAGAGAATTGTTCATTTACAGGTAAGTGGTATTATAAACCCCTTTAAGGGGGGAGCTACAACCAAAAAAGTAAGAATCTACAAGCTAGAACAGGTATAGCTCATGGTAGAATATATGCTTTGCATACTTGAGGCCCAGTACAAGGGTGACCTTTAATCCAGGATAAAAGGTATTTTAAGCTTCATTGATTTGGTTTCCAATGCCCTCTGCACCCTGCCCACCTGTTTCTCAGCTCTGCAGGGAGCTCAGTGGGAATAAAGTAGAAGCCTAGTCTTGGGTTGCCTGAATTCATTGCTAAAGGTGGCATAATGCTCAATACTAAATTTTGGATTTGTCTCAAAAAAAAAATTGCATACTACTATATTGTATTATATTGATTGGCTTTACATTGATTTGGTAATTTCATTCACTTAAAATTAAATACCAAGCCAGGTATAGTGCTGTATATCTGTTATCCCAGCACTCTGGAGGCTGAGGCAGGAGCAGGAAGATCAGCTTGAGTTCAAGGCCTCCCTTGACATAGCAAGACCCTGTCTCAAAAAATTTTTTTAAATTTTTAAAACCAAACAAGTAAGACTACACATCTGTAAATCTGAGGTAATTTGGCCATGCTGAATTATCATGTTTGAAGTTAAAATCTCTAGATTTTGCATGGTTTACATTAGATCATATCAATTAGAATCCAACAGAATTCAGGTATCTGTAAATACCATTTGGTTTTGTTTGTAATATTGATGACAGACTGATGATATATGTCAGAGTCATGCCTGCTGCATTCATCCTTACATTGTTCAATATTCACAGAAATTCTGTATAATGAATGTTCTATGTAGGCTATTTTTAGATACTTTGATCCCACATTATTTTTCATGTCTTTGTTTTATTTTTTTTATTTTTTTATTTTTTTTAGGTTTTTTGAGACAGGGTCTTGCTTTGTAGTTCAGGCTGGCCCTGAGCTCAGCCTCAAACTCATCACAGCAATCCTCCTGCCTCTGCCTCCCGAGTGCTGGGATTACAGGCGTGAGCCACCACGCCCGGCACTGTGGTATGTGGTACTGGTTGCTGCTGGGCGTGAGTCTCCACACCCAGTATATGTATGTGGTTACCGGGGATCGAACCCGGGCCCTTGCGCTTGCAAGACAGGCGCCGGAACCACTGAGCTAAATCCCCGGCCCTCATGTCTTTGTTTTAAATATCAATCTTCCTGAAACCTTAGGATTTTTTTTTGAAAAAGTATTTTTCTATGCTAAGCATGTTTTATTATACATATTTCTTTCAGCAAAATTACAGAAATACACTGTTTGACAAGTTGATGTAACACTGCTTTTTAATTTGCAACTCTATAGACATGCAATCCACACATGTAAGATGTGCATGCCTTTTATTTTCTTATGTTTATCAATCATTTTTATCTTATAATTATAATCATAAGTTCCAAATAGTGTAACCTGGCATAAAAATAATATCAATAAAAATAAGTATATGATAATCCTTACTGGCTATAATTTTCTTTATTTTTTTAAAATTTATTTATTTATTTGCACTTCTGGAGATCAAACTCATGATCTGGTACTTGCAAGGCAGGCAGCAGCACCACTGAGCTAAATCCCCAGCCCAGATTATTCTTTTTTTTCCTTAAATACAATCTCGCTTTTGTAGTTCAGGCTGGCCCTGAGCTCAGCCTTGAACTCACAGCAATCTTTCTGCCTCTACCTCCCAAGTGTTGGGATTCCAGGTGAGCCACCACGCCCAGCGCTGTGGTATGTGATTCTGATTGCTGGTGGGCATGAGTCTCCATGCCCGATGTTGTGTGTGATTACCAGGGATTGATAGAACCCAGGCCCTTGCAGTTGCAAGGCAGGTGCCGGAACCACTGAGCTAAATCCCTGGGTTATTCTTTTTGACTAAAGATGTTATTCTATGTGATTTGAATCATGACCTTTATAGTCTCTACTTTTATCTCAACCCCTTGTGTTTTTTTTTTGTTTTGTTTTTTTGTACTGGGAGTAGAACTCAAGCCCTCTTACTTGCCAGGCAGGTGCTGTGCTACCAAACTACATACATCTCTGGCCCTCAAATCATTTTTTTTAACTCTACATTTTATATATATTTTAGGATTTTTCCTAAAATTCCTGATTTCCTTTGATTGATGCTGTTTTCATGACAACTTTTTTTTTTCTTCTGAAGTACTAAGTACAATAGACAATGCTGTACTACTGAGCTCACCTCTGGCCTTTATTATGACTTACTCATTTGGATAATATTTTTATTACCACTCTTCCTTCTCTGATTCTTATGAATGTTATTAAAATACAGAAGGTTTGTTGTTTTAGATTTTCTTGTTATACTTTACAATAAAAATAAATTTTCTGTATATTTGAGCCTGTTCCCACTATATTTAGTGGCAAATTATTACCTTTAGAGTACTATACACTGGTATCTGATGGACACCAATGCATTCATCAGGTATATGTTTATTATTTATTTATTTATTTATTTTTATTATTGAGTTTATTAGTACATTTAGGTATATATTATGACCTTCACTATTGAGAATTTGTATCTGTACATAATATATCTTGGTTCTTATTTTTTTTCCATTCCCCTTCTCTCCCTTCGACCCCTCCACCCCTCCCTAGTTATATAAGCTTTGTTTCTGTTTTTTCCCTTATTTTCTCATATATTTTCCTTTCCCCTAACCCCATTTCTACCTCCGCTTCCCCTTTGAATATTTTCTTCCTATTTTACAATATCTGTTATACATTCTGGTCATCATTTATGCTCATTTCCTCCTATCAAGGTCTGTATTTGAGCTGGTTTATTTCAAAATTTTATTGTATCAATTTAAGGTAGTTTCAGAATAGGTTCCATAATTTTTTCCCTTTCCAGTGGTGCAGCTAGTTTCATGCATGTGGATTTTGTGAAGTTTTTTATAGTCTTCTGAAATGTTTGTTAAGGCTATCTCAGAATAATATACATTAACTGTTGTATATGTTTCTGCATTGAAACTCATTAGATTAATTTAGTTACTTATAGTACTCTTGACATATAGTCATGTTTGTTTAGGTAATATTTTGTAAAATTTGGAATTATAAATATCAGTTTTCTGGTAAGATTGGACACTTTAATAAATGATAAATCTTTTTATGTTTAGCAGTATATTTTAATTCTTTTTACTCCCATTCTCTTCTTTCCTCCATCCATATTGTGATCCCCTAACAAATGATAAATTTTACCCCATTCATACCAACTGGACAAAATTAGGTACAGTTCAAATATTCTATTTATTTTTATTTTAATGCTGGAAGTGATATAGACAGTGCAACACTTAAAGCCTTTGTCAAGCTGAATAAATAAGATCTTAAATTAATAAGTTATTTTCAGACATGCTGGACTACAGTGAAGATACTCTGAATAATACTGAGTTCCTAAGTAACCAACAATATGTAGATAGTAATCAAATATAATATTACCCAAATTGGATATAAAATGTTATTTTGGCACTTGTGTCATTTTCATTTAAGATTAATCTGAAAGTGCATTTTATAGCTCTTTGCACAGATTTATGCCCAGTAAATATTCCTGTTACCTGTTGTACATAATATATTGTTCCAAAACTTTGTGTAGCACCTAAGTGCCTATGCAGTCTTTTTGGTCAGCAGGGGTCTTCATAGCAGAATGCTAAGTGGCCAAAACAATAGAAATTTAACTTTCTACAAGTGAATACAAGCTGCTCCCCTTGATAAAAGTCCAAAAATCCTCTCTGATTATTTTTCTACCCTTTTACTTCATTGATATAAATTACATCCTTAAAAAAAACTGTCTTGACGTAGAGTCACATGTTCTTGCAGTTTAGGGCTTCAACAAATGAATTGAAAGGACACAGTCAAATTCATTTTACAGGGTATTTGTATGTAACCTGTTTATGTAGGTTAATAAGAGCTTCCCGAAAGCAGAGTTGCATCAGGGGAGAAGAGTTCTTTGCTAGGGACTTACAGCTCCAGTGCTAGTATCCAGCAAAGAGTATATCTTTCTTTAGTGATCTCAAGTTGTATAGCACCGTTTCTGCTGTACTGCATGATTCTGTAGTTTTGGGTCATGAATATGCTCCAAATCCCATGCGCCTTGGTTCCCAGGCTCCAGCAATACTGACAAGTAATAGAACCTTTAGGAGTTAAGGCCTAGTAGAAGGAAATTAACTATTTTGGAGCATATTTTTGAAGAGGATGCTAGAAACCCATCTCTTTGTCTCCTGACCACCATGAGGTCAATAGCTTCGCTCCACCGTGTGCTGCTCCCTTTTATAATACATTATGTCTTTACAGGCCTAAAAATCAACACAGCAGGCTGACCATAGATGGAAGCCTTTGAAAACAGGAGCCAGAATAAAACCTTTCTTTCTTATAAATTACCTCAGCTCTTTTATCACAGTGCCAGAAAGCTAACACAGATGACTGGTCACTGAAAAGCACCCAGGAACACCACTTCTCAGTCTGAGGAATAACATTGAATTTGCAGTCATGTTTCAAAACCTCCAAAATAAATAATTTTTTTGCTAAATGTATGGGAGAAATTATATATCTGTGTATTGTGGTCTTCCCCTCTCTGTCCCTCCAATATGTGGCTACTAGCTGTGCCTTATATGTGTACAGCATTAGGGCTATCTGACTTAACCTTCATATCCATCTTGTGAGATAACCCTTCTTATAAGTGGAGAAACTAAAGCTGATAAATGGTGACCTTCTAAGAGCCACTAAGTGAAGCCCAGTGTGGTGGCACATACCCATTATCCCAGCACTCAGGAAGCTGAGGCCAAAGGATCACTGTAAGCTTGAGGCCAGCCTGAGCTGCATACTGAGTTCCAATCCATCCAGGATACATAAATAAGGCCTTACCTCAAAACGTCAGAAACAAAAAGCAAGAACCACATTGTAAGGAGCCAAAAAAAGAGACATAACCTCCCCTAGAGACCTGCCTCTTCTGATTGGGTCCCACCTTTGAGCAGCATATACAGTTGCCGAATTTAAGAGTAGATGATTCTACTGGTGAGTACCACCATCCCACCATGGATGCACTCACCTTCCTCAAGTCCTACCTGTGAGCACTTGAGGTTTTTATGTGTCTCCATCTAAACGCTAACAGTATTTGACAAACTAATGTGAGAAACCAGTGAGTGGCAGATTCATAAAATAGGCTTTCAGTGAACTGGGCGTTATAGCACACACTTATAATACCAGGACTCAGGGGACTAAGGAAGGAGAATTGTGAGTTCAAGGCCAGACCAGGCTGGGCTCACAGTGAATGAAGGCCAACCTGAACTAGAAAGGGGGAGCCTGTCTCACAATAAAAACAAAAAGAAAATAGGCCTTCAATAATTGCAGCTGGAGCATGAGTTATCAATGTGTAAAAAAAAAATAAAATTTAATCTCTTCACAGCCTAAAACACAATTCCAAAAACATTAAGGTCTTAAAGGATTAAAACTTAAAAATTGGGCGGGGATATAGCTCAGTGGTTCCACACCTGTTTTGGAAGCCCAGGGACCCAGGTTCGATCCCCAGTAACCACATAACAATACTGGGTGTGGAGACTCATGCCCAGCAGCAACCAGTCCCACATACCACAGTGCCGGGCGTGGTGGCTCACGCCTGTAATCCCAGCACTCGGAGGCAGAGGCAGGAGGATTGCTGTGATGTGAGTTTGAGGCTGAGCTCAGCGCCAGCCTGAATCACAAAGCAAGACCCTGTCTCAAAAAAAAAAAAAAAAAAAACCTTAAAACTTAAAAATTGCTAGAAGTTTAATAGAATGATACCTTTATGACATCTGGACACAGATACGTTTCTTAAGACACAAAACTGCTGATTATGAAATATAAAGCAAATAAATTGACATTAAAATAACTTCTATCAAGTGAAAAGCTAAACACTGAGAAAATTATAGAATTTTACACTAGCAAACTCTCAGTATCAAAAATTATCAGTAATAAAATTATATTCCAGTAAAAGATATGAAGAGATATCAGAAGAAACACAAATGGCAATTAACATGTGAAAAGATAACCTCATTAGCAATCGGGAACTGCAAATGAAGGCCACAGTAAGTTACTATTTTTTACAAACAAGATTGGCAAAAAATGAAGACGTGTGACAGTGCCAGATTTCTTTTTAAATGTGGGTGAGTAAAAATGTTCATGCACTCCTAGAAAGAATGTGATTAATTCAAAATAATACCTAACATGGATAAAAGTAGATTTATAAAATCAATCCTAAAATCTCTACAACCTAGCATTCCCTCTCTATTTCCACCTGAAGTATTTACCTTAATGTTGATGGCAAACCTTTTAGAGCCTTCAGTGATAGCAAACAAGTGGCTCTGGCATGTGTGCCATAGATTTGCCACCAGTGTCCTAGAGGTACTTTGACATTTGTGTCCAAACGAAGTTGGACAGAAGTTCATAACAACATTATACTAAAAAATGTTGAACATTTCAACCCAGTATTTTTGACCAAGAAAAATGATCAACTAAATGTGATACATTTATGCAATTATTTTTATAGAATTGAAATGAATATAGTACCTGTGGAAGTATATGGCTCAATCTTTGTAGTAATGAGAAAAATTAATTGCAGAATGCTGTATACAACATTATCATTTTATAAAGCTCAAAAAAGAAAGTTAAACATAAACATAAGTGCAGAAAGTAGAAATATGTTTACCATAAAACTTAAGACTGTTTTTTTTTTCCATACTGAGGATCAAACTCACAACCTTGCACTGGCAAGGCAGATAAGGAATTACAGAGTCCCTGGCAAGACAGTTCTCTTTTGCATAGGTTACCTGTCACATCATTAAATGTAATAGTGTTAATGTTCTGTCTCATAAATGAAGGGTGGACTTGATTTGTCCTTATAACTTACATGTATATAATTCATTTGTGGATATCAAATATTATATAAAAATTTAACATAAGTGTGTTATGGTTTGTATCTAGATATCCTCAATGCTCCAAAGCTTCATGCAGTAAATGGTGGGACTTTTTCAGAGGTGGCTGAATCTAGAATGTGTGGTGCTAGAGTTAATTCATAGTGTAATGCTAAGCTCAATGGCTCTAGGATTGAGGTTGTGAGTACTACCCACCCTAAGTAGCCTGGGTAAAATAAAAGGAACAGAAAGACACTGTTGAGGTCCTGTGCTTGCTTTTGCTGTCTTCTATGTGCCATGAACTATTCCTCTTCTGTGACACCCCAGTGTCCTGTGCCCCTTCGCTTTGGAGCCAGCCAACTATGAACTGAAACCTCTGCAAACTGAGCTAAATAAACCTTTGCTCCCTTAACTTGTGGGTGTTGGCTATTTTGTCTCGCAATAAGAAAAGTAACTAAGACAAAATGTATTCTTAGTTCTACCAAAAGAAAAAGAGAAAAGATGGTGTTAACTAAAATGATTACTGAATGCCAAAGATTAGCAATTAGGACAGGAGGTATTGGTATTTCCCAGTTCTGACAAAGTCTTCTCAATCATTAACAACAACCAAAAAAACACAGCAAAAATTAGTTTCATCAGCATTCATTCTAGTTATATTGGTGAGGAAAAATGTACAATATCTTCATGATAAAACAGTTTGGGCATATTTTAGTTCAGTCACTTGCTAAATAACAAATGTACAATGAGAATTCTTTGATAAGATAGTGGCTGAATTGTTCCAGCTGAATTTGTGAAATAGAGTGACCAGTTGTAATAGTGTATATATTTTTTCCAGAACTCTGGGCTTTGGCTTTCCCAGTTTATTTTAAGCACTTTGTGATTTGAAAGGATAAGTTTTAATGCTACAGTGCTGATATATAGGTCATGAACTTAAGTATAGACTTTTTTTCAGTACTGAAAATTGAACCCAGGGCTTCATTCATGAAAAGCACAGACTCTACCATTGAGCTACAGCCTCAGCCCAAGTATAGATCCTTTTACGCAAAGGTGCTTTCTCCTGCTCTACTGCCCATAGAGAGCTAGTTTTCTAACCAGAGCCAAGCTGAGCATGGTAGTGTATGAAGTAATCCCAGTGATCTGAGAGGCTGAGGTGGGAGAATTGCAAGTTTGAGCCCAGCCTGGGCAACTGTGGCACCTTGTCTCAAATTTAAAAGGAGAAAAAAAAAAAATTAAGGGGAAGGGAGCTAGAAGGTAGTTCAGTGCTAATGCCTGGATTTAATTCCTAGTCGCACTGAATGAATTAATAAATGAATGAATGGGTACATGCACACACCATACATTCAGTTTAATTCCAATATGAAGTTACCAAAATTTATCTTTTTCTCAGACCTTTACAAACATAGCAATCCAGCTATAAAATATCAATTACCATGGCTAGTTTCTCAACTGACCAAAGGTCTTTTTTTTTTTTTTTTTTTTTGAGACACTATGTAGCTCAGGCAAGCCTCAAACTCACAGCAATCCTTTTGCCTCTACCTCCTGAGTGCTGAGATTATAGGTGTGAGGCACCATGCCTAGCACTGTGGTATGTGGTACTGATTGCTAGTGGGCATGAGTCACCACACCCAGCACTGTTGTATGTGGTTACTGGATTGAACCTGGGCCCTTGCACTTGCAAGGCAGGCACCGGAACCACTGAGCTAAATCCCCAGCCGCAGAAGTCTTTTTTGTGTGTGTTTATCCAGGCACTTAACTTCCTTATTTCTTCACATCATATATAAAAAATATATTTTATATATATAAAATATATTTTATATATATATATAAAATATATTTTATATATATATAAATATATTTTATATATATATATATTTTTTTTTTTTCTTGAGACAGGGTCTCACTATGCAATTCAACCTGGCCTTGAACTCATGATGGTCCTCCTGCTGCAGCCTACTGAGTGCTGGGATTATACATAGCTAGCTATGTAATTTTTTTTTTTTGAGACAGGGTCTCACTTTTGTGGTTTAGGCTGACCCTGAGCTCAGCCTGAAAGTCAGATCACAGCAATCCTCCTGCCTCTGCCTCCCGAGTGCTGGGATTACAGGCATGAGCCACCACTCTCGACACTGTGTTATGTGGTACTGGTTGCTGCTGGGCATGGTCTCTACACCCAGTTTTTTTGTTTGTTTGTTTGTTTTTTTGAGACAGGGTCTCGCTTTTGTGGTTCAGGCTGGCCCTGAGCTCAGCCTCAAACTCACATCACAGCAATCCTTCTGCCTCTGCCTCCTGAGTGCTGGTATTACAGGCATGAGCCACCATGCCCAGCACTATGGTATGTGGTACTGGTTGCTGCTGGGTGTGAGTCTCCATGCCCAGTACGGTATGTGGTTACCGGGGAATCGAACCAGGGCCCTCACGCTTGCAAGACAGGCACCGGAACCACTGAACTAACTCCCTGGCCCTCCACACCCAGTATTGTATGTGGTTAACCAGGGATCAAACCCGGGTCCTTGCTCTTGCAAGACAGGCGCCGGAACCACTGAGCTAAATCCCCGGCCCGCTATGTTATTTTTGAAAGAAGATTTATGTTCAGTTTTCTCATCTGTAAAACAAATATATAAGCATTTCTGTAGGGAGGGAGAGCATATGCACATACTCATATAAAAGTTCTGTGTTATGAGAAGGTTAAGGGGCAAATAAATCATGTCATCAAAGAGATTAAAATAAGTCTGCTTACTGTCAGATCACATAAACTTAAAAATTGCTTTAGATAATTTTCACCCTATCCCCTTTAAAGAGAATAAATTTCACCCAGAACTGTGATCTGGTTCAGATTCAAGGGGAGAAATTCTTAGGGGGGCAGGATAATAGTTACAGCTAAGCAGTCTAGAATTGTTGCTTTTTCCCTTCTAGAAGTCCTTGGGCAGTAATGTTGATCTTTCATGAGAAGTATAAAGGACCATATCATGCTGAAGGGCTCTGGAACAGGAATGTATGTAAGAAGCACATTTTAGGAGCACTCACTCCTACCAGAGGCCTGTAGAGTTTGCCTACAAACTCTAGAGTTTGCCTCAGATTTGGGACCCAAATCCGACTGAGAATGTGTATCTGGTTAAAATTGAGCCAGATTTTTAATGTTTCCTTTGTGATAAATATTTCAGTGTGCTAATTAATCGTAATTGGACATAATTCAGGGATAATTTTTCTTAGATTATCTTTTTACACCTGTATCACCTATTTTGAGAATAAGTAGTTTTAATTTTAATCTAGAGTTCGAAATTTGTGTTTACTGTCTTAAGTATAATACCAGGCTTTCTGAAATAGCAGCTCTGCTGCCTGTAGAAACAGCAAGTTCAGGCCTACCCAATGTGAGAGCCCAGTCATCAAAAGACCTGTAAAGTAGGAATTCTGCTTCTGTGAGGTTTCGTTATGAGTCTCTCTTCGAAGCTCAGGGGTAAATTGGACCAAGAACCCAAGTACCTATGCAGTCGTCCCCTTGCCTGTGTCAGGTGCTCACTGAATAGCACCCTGCACTGAGTCTCAGTCTACTTGCCTACATTCTTAACAACTTACCCAGCCCTGCAAGGCCTGCTCACCAGGGATCACCTGCCATACACGCACACTCACACCCCAACACCTCTTAGTTCTCCTCAGCTTTGCAGCTTACAATACTGTAGCATCTAGAGACTCGTGTAACTATGGCTCATACTTCAAGACAGACTTGCTGGCGCTATTAAAGCCAACCAAGATGAACTCAAGTTAATCACGTCTGCATGAACACTGACTTGAACTTGTGGCCCAACCCTGAGGGAGCCACCGCTTAGTACAGTCATCCCCTGGGAATTCTGGATTGCTTCCTGTTGCAGACTCCTGCTGCTAGCATCCCAGTGGACGTCAGTACCAGCCAGGGATGGTTCCAGCTCCAGCCAGGCCAGCACACTCACAAATTCTGCAGGGACACAAAAAGAAGTTATTATGGAAAAGGGAGTTCAACTATATTTTTCCTCCACTGAGGATAAACTCAGAGGAAACTTTGAGTAATGTGTGCCTGGGTCCCTTATTATGACATAAGTTATTTATTGGTAGGCTGAGTGGAAGAAGTTTCTGTCCTAAGTTTAACCCCTAGTTAAAATGCAACTCTCTGTTAACCTGCTGAGAGAAAGGTAAAAAACAGTTACCAAATTGTTGTAGTATGAGCTTAGCGCCAGCAGTACAAAATGATCATAAAGCTAAATAAGACTTATAACAATCTAATGAGGTAGGAAATGAGAAGTGCTCAGGGACGGGCAGCTGGGTCACAGAGTCTGTAAAGTCCCAGTTACAGACTGTCCTCAGTAGCTCTCACCCAGACTGAATCCCATCACACCTGCTGAATCAGACAGTCTGCAGTCTATTTCTTCATAGGACCCACTGCCAGACCACTCATTCAGATGTGCCATGACTATTCTACTACCTCTTGTGTTTCTGTTATCTTGCTGTGGCTGGAGGAATCTTCCATTCTCCTCCAGGGCCCTGTGTTCTGGGAGTGAGTATTGTGTGACTGCTTACAATTCAAATCTCCCAACAGCTTCAGTCTGCTTTGTATGGTGCTGACTCATTTTCCCCAGACACTTGTTCATATGCAGCTTACTATAGTCCCTTGATCTCTCTTGCCAAGTGACAGGAAGGCAGTTATGAAGGCTTCCAGTGAAGGCTTCTGCTGAGGTGGGGTTTTATCCAGCTGTCCTTGTTTGATTTCTTGCCAAAAGACTCACCCTCTGCGTTTGTGTAGAATTTACTCCGTTATTTTTATTGCTGCCTCTCAAGTAGAACCGGGTCCGCAAATAATAGAAAATTAAATGCAGATGATTTGTGATAAGAAATATGTTTTGAGCAAAAGGCCACTCACTCATAAAGAATGCTCAGAATGAGACTATGTAAATACTTCTATTATCATACCCTTCTAGTAGTACAAGCATCTTGATTCTGAGGCAAGGCAAGGCAGTTCAGGTTAGCTTTGTATTTAACATTTCTGTTTCAGATGAGCAGAATCTCAATAAAGCATAAAAGAAATTAAACCTTCAAAACAACCTGCGCCATAATCACCCATGTGCTTCATAACACAAAAGAGATGATGAATAAATTTCTTTGGCCTCACAATTTAAAGTTTACCACTGTACTGTTTCAACAGAAATGGCTGTCATGCTTATTAATTTCAGGAAACCTGTGATTTGGAGAAGATAAAACCTGAAGCCAGACGATATTTGGAAAAGTCAGTTAAAATGGGAAAAAGGAATGGACTCCATCTTCCAGAACAAGTACAGAGTGTGAGTTAATGTCTCCTTTTCTTAATGGGAAAAAAAACGTAAATTAAAAAAAAAAAAACCCACAATAAAAATTAGGAAAGAAGGAAGCAAGCTGTAACAAAATAACCCATAACATTAATCTACTTATAGTATACTTGGTATTCAGTGGCTTTGTCCTATAATTCCTGTTAGCCTCATGGTGACTGATATCTAATTTTTTTTGGTTTTTTTTAGTTTTTTGAGACAGAATCTTACTCTGTAGTTCAGGCTGGTCCTGAACTCAGCATTCCTCCTGCCCCGCCTCTCAAGTGCTGCGATTGCAGGCGTGAGCCACCATGCCCAACATGTGTATGTGGTACTGATTGCTGGTGGGCGTGAGTCTCCACACTCAGTATTGTTGTATGTGGTTACCAGGGATCGAACCCGCGACCTTGCCCTTGCACTAAATCCCTAGCCTTCTAAAAATTATTCTTTAATTTTGTTAAAGTTTTATTTGTTTCACATTGACCTGTTTCCCCTGCTCTATTTAATATAATTTTTTCTTTTTTTTAGTATTTTGAGACAAGGTCTCACTTTGTAGTTCAGGCATGCCTTGAATTCATTATGTAGCCCAGGCAAGCCTTAAACTCACACAATCCTCCTACCTCTGCCTCCTGAGTACGGTGATTACTGGAAGGAGCTAACATGTCTGGTATTGTGGTATGTTGCACTGATTGATGATGGGCATGAGTCACCACATCCAGTATTATGGTATATAGTTACCAGAGATTGAATTTGAGACCTTGTGTTTGAACCACTGAGCTAAATCCCTGGCCCCCAATTGCAGGATTTTTTAAGAATTATTTCCCCAAGGAGAACAAGTTCTTCTTCTTTTTTTTTTTTTAATTTTTATAATTTGTACATCCTTATGTGATAGATTATGATAATTTTATTCAGATATACAGTCTTTGTTAATCAGCATGATATATGTCTTCTTTTTTCTTTTTGAAACAGGGTATTGCTTTGTAGTTCAGGCTGGCCTTCAACTAACTGTGTAGTCCAGGCTAGCCTCGAACTTACAGCAATCCTCCTGCCTCTGCCTCCTGATTGCTGGGATTACAGGCATGTGTCAGTATGCCCAGAATTGTGGTCTGTGGTACCGGGGACTGAACTCAGGAGCTTGCGCTTGCCAGACAGATGCCAGAACCACTGAACTAAATCTCCAGCCCCTAATTTGTGTTTTCTATCTAAACTACACTACTATAAAGCAGGAGAGAAGCGGGAGGGGCAGAGCACACCAATAGTCCCAGCTCATGGGAGGCTGAGGCAGGATTGCCAGGAGTTCAAGGCCCCCCTGAAATGCAATGAGGGATCTTCTCTCAAAGAAATAACTTTTTTTACTGGGAGGGGAATTGTGCCCTAAGACAACACTGAACAATATACACTAAGGCAGAAGTCTCAAATTTAGTGTGCTTTAAAATTGCCTAAAGGACTCAATGAAACTTATTTTAATACCCAATCCCAAATATTTGTGTTTCAGTGAGGCTTGTGTGGTCCCTTGAGGAACTGCCTGTCAAACTGGGTTAGACCTATTTCCCCTGCTGTATTAAATATATTTTTGAATGACTGAAAACTCTGCACAGAGCTCCACTTCGGAAACTAAGTAAATGTCATTACCTGGCGTTCTGGGAAGACTGGGCCAGATTAACATAAACTTTTCTTGTGATTCTTTCTTACTACTTACTTCAGTCACTTATACTTTTTAATCAAATAGTAGGGTCCTTAAATTACTTTTGCTTCCAAAAGGTCTGTAAAAGTAAAACATTACCTTTTTTCCAGATATACTTTAGAATTATTCAATTCTTATCTTGTCTTTTTTTGTTTGTTTGTTTTGCTTTTTTTTTTTTAAGTACCAGATCCTGAGCACTAAATTAAAAGTTTTAAATGTATTTTTCATTGGTAATGAATCACTAGAGTCTTCATTTGCTCACCATTTATGTGTACAGTATACCAGATACTGCTTTTATTCTACTTGATTTGCTTATTCTTCAAATTTACAACTAATTCTCATTTATCTCCAGGTTTGCCTTTCTCTAAGCACAATTCTCAGACACCATGAGCATGACCTAGAAAACTGCCAGTTGCTGCCTTTCCAAACACATCTCTGGAAAGTACTTCTGAGAGCTGGGTACAGTCTAGTCATCATATATGTTTTTCTTTATTTCAGGAAATCAAATCAATGAAGAAAAGAATGAGTGAACTATGTATTGACTTTAACAAAAACCTCAATGAGAATGATACCTTCCTTGTATTTTCCAAGGCTGAACTTGGTAAAATTCTGTTACTTTTCTAGATTAAATTAAGTAATTTATGCGTATAATGTCACCTCACAATTTAGTGTGTTTTCCCTACAGAAAACTTAAATCAGAGTTCAAAAAATTATTTTAAAAATGACCCAATAACTAACCCTAGACTTTAAGCTAATAAGAGGATATACTATTTGAAAAAGAATCCGGGGGAGATTTCCTAATGTTTTCCCCCATAATCTTTCTTATTAACTTCACTTGGTATTTAACAGTCTTCAGAACCTTGAAATGTTTTGACCCTTACACTGTAATTTAAACTAATCTCTTCTGTTTTGGACCTTTCTTAGCTCAGTTTTGTCCGTTCTTTCTCAAAACACCCACTGCACAGGTGCATTGCAGCCTGTTAATATCATGAATAACATTTCCTGAGCCACCTGGCCTCAACATCACCTCGTCCAGTAAAATCAAAATGATATAAAAAGGTTGTTGTAGTCTAGGGATTTAGCTCAGTGGTTCCAATGCCTGCCTTGCAAGTGCAAGGGCCCAGATTCAATCCCGGTAATCACATACAAGAGTGCTGGGCATGGAGACTCATGTCCACCAACAATCAGAACCACATACCACAATGCTGGGCCTGGTGGCTCATGTCTGTAATTGCAATATTCAGGAGGCAGAGGCAAGAGGATTGCTGTGAATTCAAGGCTGAGCTCAAAGCCAGCCTGAACTACAAAAAAAATATAAGACCCTGGCTCAAAAAAAAAGAAAGAAAGAAAAAAGGTTGTCGTTGTTTTACTCGACCCCCAGTTACGCCACAAAATTTCCCAAACTGCTTAAAGGCACTGTGCCAATACTAAATAAACAAAAAATGAATGGAAAAATTGATGTATGAGAAAATGACTTTTTGCAGGTGCTCTTCCTGATGATTTCATTGACAGTTTAGAAAAGACAGATGATGACAAATATAAAGTTACCTTAAAATATCCACACTATTTTCCTGTCATGAAGAAATGTTGTGTCCCTGAAACCAGAAGGAAGATGGAAATGGCTTTTAATACCAGATGCAAAGAGGTACTGCAAATGTTTTCCCTTTTATTTTTACGGAAGATTTTCAGGAAAAGGCTTACTTGTTTACCAGTATTGAAGTCAGCTCAGAAACTGATTTTCCTCTGTGTGTGTGTGTATATTTGTGTGTGATAACTCCTCAGAAATAGAAAATTTTTAGCCTTTGCTTTGCTTATTAGCAACATGTTTGTGTTCTCTTGGACACAGGTTAAATTGTTCTAATAAAAACAGAATGCATTAAGTTAACTGTTGTTTTCCTTCCCCAGGGCAGAAGCTCAAGGTAGTAAAGTAGTTCTCCCTCCTTAAGTGATTTCCAGGGTCACCCTTAGAAGTGACTGTTCCCTAGCTTGGGGGTGAGTGCAGGGAGAATACAAACTGTCTGCAAGGCCAAGGCCAAGAAGTGACTTATAGACATATATGGACTCCACTGCCACGGAACTGCATTTCATTTTAGAGCCTATTTAACTGAAAGAGAAGCTAGAAAAAAGTCTTTAGTTGACAGTCATTACCATGCTTTTGATGGTTTCATTAAGAGGAAAAAGTAAAAATGGATGTTGAGTCAGCTAGCTTGTCCACCGTATTCTTTCTCACTGGCTATCCAAGTTACTACAAGGAAATCGCTCCCATCTCATCTTACTTGTTTGTTTGTTTGTTTTTGTTGTAAAACCATTTGTCACTTTCTAGCCTGTGACTGCCATGAACTCAAAGACCAAGATCTCTGGGTAATATGTAGTTCTTCCCAGTCATAGCTTCTCATTATCTATCAGCCTGTGACTAGAAGGCTACATTACCAGCCTCCTAACCCCAAGCCACTCCCCAATAGTGGAGTAGAAATGGAATAACCATGCTAAAACTTCCCAGTAGGAAAAAGAAAGAATGGGAAACAGCAGACATAGCAGTTTTCAACCCTATGTAGCAGGACTTTGAGGATAACATGTTCTTATGAAGTTCCTTAGTTAGGCCTGTTGGACTTACTTGGGTCTGCTTTCTGTCATGACTCTGTGTATTAATTGTACTCTGTGGACCTTAGCTTTATTTGCAAGGAGTTCTTTGTGGACCCTTATCCCCATGACCATATCTGCTCATATAGATTTCTGGCTGATGCCAATATGAAGTATGAGAAGTTCTTTAGGAATCACATAACCACAAGATTTTACAGGCCAGACTTGAATCATTTTTAGCCATAAAATTCCTTCAAAAACTTAGTATCAGAGCCAGGAATCACGGAACATATTTGTCATCCCAGCACTTGCAAGCAGAGGCAGGAGGGCTGCCACAAATTCAAGGCCAGCCTGGGATACAGTTTTTTTCTGTTTCTAGTCAGATGCATGTTAAAATAATCACGCTTAAATATTCCTTTCAGTCATAGTTATTAAACTGTTTTGTCTCATATACAGACTTGTGTGTTTTGCCATACTGGTCTTTTGATTCCTTTCCAAAGGTTAGATGGGAAGGAAGCAGTGTTTTCAACCTAATCTGTGTGGTTTACTAACTCACAGTGACATCTTTTCTGCTGAAGTTATGTATTAGGAATACATAACTATGGAGTCTTCAGTCCTCCAAAGCCCCAGATTGTAGGCCACAGGCACAATTTCCCTAAGCAGAATTCCTTTCCTCCCATCTTTGCAAACTGGCCAGTTCTCACATGAACTTATATCTCATGTTATCTTGTCAAAAATCAATACACTAACAAACATATGCCAACAAAAATAGTTTTCCCAAATAGCTCCTCTAGAGCCTTAGTAGGCATTTGGCCTGTCTTCTAAGTATAGCAACAGCTTTGATACATGTTCTGCATAGTATAAGAAATATCAGCAGCTTCCCCACTGCAGCCTTTATACTTTCACCTTCTTTTCTGCTTGGCTTTTTTACTTTTGTAATACCAACACCCTATTCTTGTTATCAGTTTCCATATGGTAGAATACAGGCTAAGCAAATTTACAAGTCATTCAGAAGCACATCGACTCAAGATAAAAAGTTACTTCTGTTCAGAAAGTAGGATAGAGGTTACCAGCGAAAGGAGCTAGGGGTGCCTGAGAAGTTACTGACAATGACTAGAGAGGTCCTACTTGGGGTAATGAAAAAATTTTGGCTAGAAATACAGTGGCAATGGTTGCACAATAATGTGAATATAATTAGTGCCACTTAATTTTATACTACTTTAACCATTAGGTTATGTATTTTACCACAACTTTTTTTAAAAGTTTCTCTTGGAACTAGTAGTCTTGGGCTGGAGGACAGCTCACCCATCCCTAGTATGTGACTTCCAAGGTCACTGTTGTCATTTTGAGTTCATAGGGAGCAAAGCAAGCACCTGTAAAGAAAAGATCTAGAAGTTTCACTCATCACTAAACTCACACTTGATTGTTTCAATAAGTATCACATAACCACAAGTAGATACAAGAAAGGCTAAGAAAGTTAGCAGGTAATCAAGTGTCCAGCAAAAACTCTGAGTTCTGTTACTAAAAGAAGGGGAGAATATTGGCAGTTTCATGAGATCTCTAACAACTGAAAAAAATGAGAGAACAATTCAAACTACTTACTTTCCAAACTTGGAGAGTGATATTACATGTGCTCTATTATCAATGTTTCCATACTAATTTTAAAATAACATAGTCAGATATGGTGACAGAGGCTTGTAATCCCAGCATTTGAAAGGCTGGAGTAGGAGAACTGCCAAGAGTTCAAAGCCAGTCTGAACTATGTAGTGAGATCCTGTTTCAAAAAGCAAATTTATTTTGCTGGCTGTAATCCCAATGCTCAGGATGGGAGCTGCCACAACTCTGAGGCCAGCCCACGCACGCTACATGGTGAGTTCAAGGCCTACCTAAACTCCACAGTGAGACTCCTTCATTAATAATAATGTTATATAGTACTTGCCCACGCTACATGGTGAGTTCAAGGCCTACCTAAACTCCACAGTGAGACTCCTTCATTAATAATAATGTTATATACTTGCTATTGTGCCAGCCCATTTTTTGTGAGCATTTAAATCTTCATGCCTACCTTATGTAAGTAATTAAAGAAATGAGAAAAGTGAGAAGGATGAAGCTCAGAAAACATAAGAGAAAGCAGTAAGGCTGGGACAGGAGGATCGATGGCAATCCAGTCAATGGCCAGCCTTGGTTGTGTAGTGAGATCAAAACAAGCCTGGACTGGTCTTGCTAAGACCCTGTCTTAAGCAAAAAAAGTAAACAGTAGAACTGTATTTTTCATAGTTCTAGAGGCTGAAAAATTCAAAACCAAAGCTTTGGTGTGCAGTGTTGTTTCACAAGGGAAGAAAACTTGCTGAATTGGTATATCTTTACTTAGAAATTGAGGTTCAGTATGCAAAATGAAACCGAAACACACCAGAAATGAGAATTTTCTTATATATATATATATATATATATATACATTAAAGTAAAGTAGTAAAAATTATAGAAAGAGCAATTTGAGAATTTAATTACCACTGCAGCAAAACAACACCATAACGTCACAGATTACAGCATGGAGTGTCTAGCTTGTCCTCACTCTAGCAAATGGTACCAACCATACGTTGCAACCACAGGTAAAAAACAGCATGGAGGGCCTCAGCTCATCCTCAGAGCAGGGTTCCATCAGCGCACTCTCGCCTCATGCTCCTTTTTCCTCTTGTATAGCCTCTCCAGGAAAAAAAATGACAGGCTGTTACTAGTCACTTTTGGATTCTCTGGAGGAGGGACCAGTCCTTCCCAGAAGTTGGTATATGACCATTTTGCATATGTAGAGTCACAGGGGAAGGGGTCATTTTCCCCCACTGAGTACATTTTCAAGGACACCTGAGTACTTCCTTTGTATCTTGCTAGCCAAACACTTCTTTTCCCAAGTTTGCCTGGGGCATTTTCCTCACTGAGTACATGTTCAGGGACACCTGGGTCCTTTCCCAAGTTTTCCAGGGACTGCAAGCTCTCCAATACAATAACCTTTACAAGTGTCTCAAAGGGACCTTCTTGCCATGTTCACAAATGGAGGGAAGGGAGAATGGTGTTTTTTTCACATAGTGGAAAGGTAAAAGGGCCTAAGCTGCCTTGTACACCCTTTCATAAGGACTAATCCATTCATGAGGCTGGAGCTCTCATGACTTAATCACTTCCCCAGTGCTCTCTCTTTTAGTACCACAGTTCAGATTAAGTTGCTACCCTTAATTTAGGACAGCATGCAGATCATTGCAAAAAGTGTATTTATATGTTCTGCCTGGATCACCACCATCCAGCCTCAGTACTTTTTCATGCTCCTTAACTGAAACTCTGTTCTCCTTGCCCTTTCTTTCTTGCCTGCAGGCCCTGGCAACCATTGTTCTTTTTTCTGTGTCAAAGAGTTTGACTATTAGGAACCTCATACAAGTAAAATCATACAGTATATCTTTTTGTGACTGTTACATTTTATTTAACATAATGTCCTGAAGGCTCATAGATATTGTGACATTTATCTGTCAGAATATCCTTCTTTTTAAAGGGTGAAATATATAAAGATAGATAGATGTGCTTTAGTTCACAAACTTAATTCTTTCCACAATTCTGGTTGCAAACCTAATTGGACAAGAACTGAATCAAATTTCTCCATACGGTCAACACTGAGCCTAACCATTTAATTTGGTTCACTTCTTGTCCAACTGAGTTTGCAACTAGAATCATAGACAGTATTAAGTTCATGAACGTAGGTACCACTGTATCACATGTTCTTGACCCATCCATCTGTTAAAAGGCATTTGGCGGGGCCAGGGATTTAGCTCAGTGGTTCCGGCACCTGTCTTGCAAGTGCAAGGGCCCAAATTCAATCCCAGTAACCACATGCCCAGAAACAACCAGTACCACATACCACAGTGCTAGGCGTGGTGGCTCACGCCTGTAATCCCAGCACTCGGGAGGCACAGGCAGGAGGATTGCTGTGATGTGAGTTTGAGGCTGAGCTCAGGGCCAGCCTGAACTACAAAACAGACCCTGTCTCAAAAAAAAAAAAAGACATTTGGATTGCCCTCCATCTTTTGTCTATTTTGAATAATGCTGCCATAAACATAGGTGTACAAATTATTCCTTTGATTGTCTGTTTTCATTTCGCTTGGATATTTACCCAGAATGGAATTGTGAGTAACATTTTAATTCTATATTCAAAATTTTGAAGAATCACCATATCATTTTTATAGCAGCTAAACTATTATATACTCTCATCAGCAATGTATAAGGGTTCTAATTTCTTTATATCCCTCCTAACACATTATTTCTACACATATGTATATATACACATACATATATGGTTTCATATCATATGTATACACATACACATATTTGTGATTATATATTAAAAGAACATTCACAAACTTAATTCTTTCCACAATTATAGCCACAAACTGAATTGGATGAGAACGAGTCAAATTCAGTCATAGGTTTAGTGTTGACCTTATGGGGAAATTGATATATTTATATATACATATAAATATATATATATTTGTGTTTGTGTGTGTGTGTGTGTGTGTGTGTGTGTGTGTGTATGGTTGCATGGGATGTTACCAAAAAATTAAAAATAAAAAATTTAAGTACCAATACTGGGTGTCATGAGAATGAGTGAGGATTACTTTACTCCTTAAAAAATATTTTTACTTTTTATGATAACTTGAATTTTATTAAGAAATTCATAGTTCTTTCATGAGATTTAGATGTTAAAAATGTTTTCAGAAATAAAATTTTATCATTTAAAAGAAAGTGTCACTTTCTGCCTGGCAAGTGCAAGATCCTGAGTTCAATCCCTGGTTCCACAAAAAAGAAAAATAAATCCCCAGAATAAAAACCTCTTAACAGGCTAACAGTTATGACAGTCTAAAAGATAATTGGCAATTTTGCCCAGTGTGAGGGTACACACCTATAATCCTAGTACTTTGAAGTCTGAGTTGGGAGGATTGCTGTGAGTTTGAAGTCAGCATGAGTTGTTCAGTGAGTTCAAGGGCAACATGAACTACATAGTGAGACCCTGTTTTAAAAAGCAAAACAAGGGCTGGGGATTTAGCTCAGTAGTTCTGTGCTTGCCTTGCAAGCACAAAGTCTTGGGTTCAATCCTCAGTAATCACATACAGCAATGTCAGATGTGGTGACTCACTCCCACCAGCAGTCCGTACCACATACCATAGTGCTGGGTGTGGTCACTCACACCTGTAATCCCAGCACTGGGGATCCAGAGGCAGGGTTGCTGAGTTTGAGGCTGAGCTCAGGACCAGCCTGAACTACAAAGTGAGATCCTGTCTCAACAAAACTAAAAAAAAAAAAAAAAAGGAAAAAGAATCAGTAGTTTTATAAGACAAAAAATATAATAACTCTTTTAGTGTTTTGGGTCCAATTAATTGTTAACCTTTGTTTTGTTGCTTATTACTTATTACTAGGAAAATACCCTAATTCTGCAGCAGTTATTCCCTCTGCGTGCCCAAGTGGCCAAACTACTGGGCTATAACACACACGCTGACTTCGTCCTTGAAATGAACACTGCAAAGAGCACAAGTCATGTGACCGCCTTTCTAGGTTTGTTCTTTTTAAAAATCAGTTGTATGCTTTCCATTTCTTCCCTGTCCATTGCTATCTTATTATATCATATCAACTTAATTGTTTATGTCAGTATTATAGCTCTTTCTTCATCTATCAGGTAGGATCTTTTTGGGGGTGTTAATACTTGATTCCTCCCTTCACATCCACAGTCCTAATAGAGGTGTTAGCTCTGGCCTTTATTTGCTGCCTGAGTGTTGAGTAGTATGGCTACTTAGGCATTTTTGTGAAATAACCTGACATGTGTGATATAAATGAAAACAGAAAATATATAAACAAAAATATACATACTCCAGACACCACTTATTATGTGAAAGTAATATAATAGCCATCAAAACTAATGATAGATTCGCATTCCTTACTCATAAATACTTTTAAAACCACGTGTCCATGACATTTAGTCACCAATACTCTATTCCTCATCCCTTTTCTTTATTTGGTTGTCACTATTCCTATAACTATTTTCTCTTTCATAGTGATAAAAATGTTGAATAACTTAGCTATAGCAAAGATAATCATTTTGTCATAATCCTCTTTTAATAAAATAGGTCAAAGTTTTTTTTAACTTTCTGTATCAACCCCTTTCAAATTTTACTCACCTCCAACTTCTCATAGTTATTTGTTGCTTTGATATCTTTATTATCATAAATAAGATTATAAATAACTAGTAAAACATTAAAGTCCAGCCTCTAGCCCAAAATTTGCTCAACTCTTTGCATAGTGACCGTACCTTACCTTACTAATATATATGCTAGAATTACATATGACTTATCACAGTTGCTCTACAGATGATAATTTATTACTGTATAATTACTTGTGAGACTTTTGTGAACAGTTTCCTAATTTTAGGCAATATGCTAAAGGGAATAAAACAAAAGCCTTTCTTCAGTGGTTTTCTTGCTTAGTGGAAGTATCTGAGAAGTGAGCAGATAATTGCATACAGTCAGATGCATATTATAGAATAGAATGGGTAGGGTCTTGGCAGGTTTGTTGAGAATTGTTCTTTAACTGGCAATCACCATTGTTAAACTGTCTCCGTATCAACTCCATAACTGAGCATAATTCCTTTATGGTAAGCTTCTCTCTAATTCGAAATTGGTGTATTCTCATACAAATGGTTCTAGTGCTGCCTGTGTTTGTATACTATCTCAGGAGCTTTGTGAAAACCATAACTCTTTGTGTTTCTTCTGAAGATACAGCAGTCCTCTTTGGCTGTGGCCTCCCTGTCACTAAGAGCCAGGTCCAGTACCATTTCCCTTATAAACCCGGCCTCATTTTCATCTTAACATACATAACAAATTGTGAAAAACAGTCACATTAAGAGGATAGTCATTTTAACCAAATAAATTGATCATAGTGTATAAATTGTTGTGCCCCCAAATTTCTCCAGTTACAATCCAGAATTGCTGTGTTCAAGTCATCCTTCTTTATGGGAATGAGATGTTAAAAAACAAAACCTATGTCTGTTGAATGTGGTAAGCACTTTGTAGATAAACAACATGTGATTTGTTTCCTGTGGCTTAGTTAAAAGCTTAACCTCTTTAGTTTAGTTTCCTTTTTTCTTCCTCTCCTGAATTACAGTATTGAGTCAGAGCTCTCTGAGGGAAATATCATGTTTTGTTGTTGCTTTAAGAGAACATAGCCAGGTTTTGATGGTGCTAAAAGAAAAATGGACAAAGAGTTTTAAAATAATCCTGGAAAGGAAAATCTACTGTCATACTTGAGCATGTTCTTGTCCCTTTTCCTTCTAGTGAGTATCATATTTAGCATCGTGATAGAGCATTGGTGTGCTTGCTTCCAAGACCAGTAGATTGCTAACTTTTCCCTTGTCCTTCACAGATGATTTAAGCCAAAAGTTAAAACCCTTGGGTGAGGCCGAACGAGAGTTTATTTTGGATCTGAAGAAAAAAGAATGTGAAGAGAGAGGTTTTGAATATGATGGAAAAATCAATGCCTGGGACCTACACTATTACATGACTCAAACGGAAGAACTCAAGTACTGCATAAACCAAGAGTTCCTCAAAGAATACTTCCCCATTGAGGTGGTCACTGAAGGCTTGCTGAATATCTACCAGGAATTGTTGGGTCTTTCATTTGAGCAAGTTACAGATGCTCATGTTTGGAATCAAAGTGTTACACTTTACACTGTGAAAGATAAAGCTACTGGAGAAGTGTTAGGACAGTTCTACTTGGACCTCTATCCAAGGTACTGATGATCACATGTTTGGAAGGCACTTTGGAGATTAAGACACTACTTAGTGATGTATCTTCCATGTGTAGTTCTTACTAAGGGGTTTAGAATATGGGTTCTGAAGTCAGAATATCTGATGTCATCATTCACTGAGCAGGTTACTTGATTTTTCTATGCCTCAGTGTCCTTACTTATATTATATGGGTCCTATGACATGGGAATACTAGCAGTACCTGTTTTGTAGGACTACTGTCAAAATTGAATAGGTTAATTATATGCCAGATATTTAGAAAACTCCCAAGCATACAGCAAGTGCTTAGTAAATGTTAGTTGTACTGCCATCATCAGTATCATCTCTGACTGTATGTATTTAATTGAAAATTGTCTTCCCTATGTTTACTGTTCAGATCATCTCTCTACCAGTCCTCTTAAATCTATGAGGACTCCTCTCAGTCTGGCTGGGAGGCAGCGTAATACACTGTATGGTAGGAATAGCAAATCTCTGCAGTCGGACATGCAAGTGAATGCTTGTATGACAGAACTAACCTATTTCAGAGTATTTATCCCTTTATAATACAGGACTGAAGATACCATCACAGGATTATTTGTGCATGAAAGACCATATATGCAAATAACTCATCCTAGCCTGGGTGTGGTGGCAAATGCCTGTGGTACACTCCGGAAACTGAGGCTGGCTTTCTGCAAATTCAAGGCTGGTCTGGGCTCCATAATGAGTTCAAGGCCCTGTTTTTTTAAATCACCCATCCTAGCCAAGATTCAATGATAAAAATTCAAAACATTATCATTGTTTCTATAACATGTGATGACTATAGACTCTTTAGTGTTTTATCAGACACCAAAGGATTTGAATCACCTTCTCCCAAGGCTGCTTTCTAAAACAAAGCCAACTTGATGTAATTACTAATCCTTTTTTCTTAAATAGACCAAATGAAATTATAGTATCACTTAGCAGTAACGCACACTATATTTAACCCACTGAGTGTATGGTGGGAATGTAACTGTGTCATTTAACATCCCAGAACTTTATGGATTTTCACCTACAATATAACCTAAAAATAAAATCATGTCAAGTGTGGATGGCTACTTTTAATTAGAATGTGTCAGGAAGCAGTTTTACACCAAGAATTCTTCCAGAAGTAATCCTTCAACACTGGTGTTTCCTGTAACTGTTCCCAATTCCAGAGTCCTATTACTACCTAATCTTGATGTCTCTCTGCCAAGATATAATTGGTTCCTTTTATATTAAGACATCTATCTGGTCTTTGCTACCAGGATTTTGATACAGGGACCATACAGTAATCATTTGAAAGACTAATGGGCTACTTTATAGTCACTGCCTTAAACCTTACCTCTTATCTTCATAAAAGTAAGAAAAATTGATTTAATTTATTTGTCTGATTGAAAACAAAACATATTCAGAGTAAGTTTTCAAAAACTAGCTTTTTTCATTTAATCATTTCAGTTTTCATCAAATGCTGAGATTTTCAAACAAAACAAAAACAAAAAGCTAATAATTTCAACATAAAATTACTAAGATTTTCGTTTAGTCACCATCATTTTATAAACAGAATATAAAAAGAATCTCATAAAGAAACTTTTGAAATTAAATCGATTATTATTAAAGTGGAAAATGAGGGCCAGGGATTTAGCTCAGTGGTTCTGGCGCCTGTCTCGCAAGCCCAAGGACCCAGGTTCAAAATACCCACCCCACCCCCCACCGCCCGCCAGCTAACCACATACACTACTGGGTGTGGAGACTCACACTCAGCAGCAATCAGTACTACACACCACAGTGCGGGGCATGGTGGCTCATGCCTGTAATCTCAGCACTCGGGAGGCAGAGGCAGGAGGATTGCTGTGATGTGAGTTGGAGGCTGAGCTCAGGGCGAGCCTGAACTACAAAAAAATAAAATAAAGTGGAAAATGATTCCTCAGAAGAAAAAAGATAAGGCTAAAAAAGAAAGATATTCCTGAGAACACCATTGTGTTTTGTTGTTATCGTTATTTCAGATTTTTGTTTGTTTGGTTCAGTTTTTGAAACGGTTTCATTGGCTGTAGTTCAGTTTGGCCCTTGGACTTGCAAGGCAGGCCCTGGAACCACTGAGCTAAATCCCCAGCCCAATACCTAGAGTTTTAAATTAGAAGAAAATCTTTGATTTTCATATAGAATTTTCAAAATTCTAGAAAGTTTTTTGAGAACAAATTGTTCACCTTCTGTCTCTCTGATGCAATAATACCATATTACTCTCAAACCAGGTATACATAGTGTTTCATAGTGTATCATAAGGCATAGAAACAGCATTGATTTCCAGGTTTATGTAGTTTTCCTATTTAACATAAGATTTTAAATTATTCATAGATTTTGTTTATACATTTCCAGTTTGCTACATGAAATTTTTCCATGAAGATTTATGTGCTCACTGAATACCGAGAGGTTGAGGTGCTTGAGAATTTTAGCAGATTCAGTGCACTCTTTCTGGTGTACTTACCAAAGATACTCTTCCCTTCTTCTTCCTTTTTTCCTTCCCATATCTTTGGTTACAGTTTTGTATTTAATCTAAGATTTTAATCTAAGTAGTCAAGTTTGCTTTACTTACATTGCCTCCCACAAATTGTGATGTATGGCACTTTCATTTTTGTTTAAAAAAATCTATGTTCTACTTTTCATTGCGATTTTCTTTTGAACCCATAGATTAAACTGTACAGATATGTTTTATTTAGAGATACTAAATATCAAGTATTAAGAGATTTTTCTTGTTCTAATGTGTGCCATATCTATAGCTGGGCCACTTTTTTCAAATGTCCATTTCCATGATGTATCCTTCCTTTTTCATCTTTTCCATCCCCACTCCTTCCATCTCTTTGCAGCGTACTCTTTGGTGTCCGTCTGAAAAAGTCTTTATTTTTCCTTGCTTTGGGGAAGATACTTGTTTTTGTTTTGCAGTACCAAGGATCGAACTCAGGACCTTGAATGTCTGAGGCAGGCCCTGGGGTAGATACTTTTGTTTTACATAAAGTACTGGATTTGCAGTTTTCCATCATTTAAGATGTCATTCCATCATATTCTGACTTACAGAGTTTCAGATGAGACATCTGTTGTAATTCTTACTTTTAGCCTTCTTACTGTAATGTGCTCTTTTCATCTGGCTGCCTTTGACATTCTCTTTACCTCATTTTATCTCATCTCTCTCTTTATCTCAGTTTCAGAATATTTAGACACCTGGAGTACTTTTTCCCTTCTCTTTGACTGTTTCATATTTACTTTCCTTCATATCTGAGCTTATTAGATCCATAGTTTAGTGTCCTGATTATTGGAAATCTTAGCTGCTTTTTCTTTAGATTTTTTTTCCAGTTCTTTAAATTTTGGAGATTTTCATTATACATACAATAGGTCATTGAATGTTGCCCTATAGCTTTTCCTGCCCTCTTTTGACCTGGGTTTCTGTGTGTGTGTGTGTGTGTGTGTGTGTGTGTGTGTATCTGTCTGTCTGTGTGTGAGTGCACATGTGTTTCTCAAAGCTTTTGTGTTTTAGAAAGGTAATTTTTATTTCTTTTGGTCCAGTGATTCTTGGCTGTGTCGAATCTATCTAATGAGTTATGAGAGCTTGCTTCATCTCTGTTACTATGAGTGTTTTGGCTTCTAGTGTTTTCCCATGATTTCTTGCAATGTCCAGCTCTTTACCAGAATTATCCATCTGACCATTCCACCATACCTTTTAACATGTTGGTTTTGGTTTAATTACTCTGATAGTTCCAATAGCTGTCATGTCTGAGTCTAGCTCTTTTCTTTGCTCTGTATTTTATTAGTGAGTTTCTTACCTATTATCTTTGTATGCCTCACAATTTTTCTGAAAGCCAGATGTGTATACTGTATAGAACAGTAAAGACTAAGATAAGTACTATAGTTTTATGCCTAAATATGGCCACATATTTACTTCTGCTAGACTTTAAGTGTGGGAGTTTGATTCATTTACTAGTTGAACTCATCGTGGTATCTGTTACTGCCATGGTTAACTTTAATATGCTACAAGCCTCAGATTCTTGGATTCAAGAGGGGAGTGGCTTTGCCAAAGTTTTCCTCAGGTTGTGTTCCAGCTCCAATTTTAGGTTTTTCTTTTGTGCACTTGCTCAGGGCAGGTCTCTTTCCGAGATCTTGTTCTGTCCCATCAGTGGACTGCTCTAATTTATTACTGGATGCTTGTTGACCTGGTGAAGGGGTAGGAGTTCCCTGGTGCTCTGAGTAAGCATCAGTCTTAATCATATCATAGACTGTGACCTGGCTTTTAGAAGTGGAAGTCTATTTGATGATCCTGCCCCAATCCAGCTGAACCCATCATTTCTTCTGCCCCTTTTCCGTGACTAGAGGCTTTTTAAATGTTCTTTTCCTTTCCACAAATGGTAGTTGGTTTTTACTGGTCCTCAAAGAGAATAGGATTTGTTGTACTTCTCCCAGAAAATTAAGATTGTTTGTGGGAGACAAAAGTTATCAAAGAAATGCTTCATGCCTCCCTGCAACATCCGTGCCTTTTCCCTGCTGATACTTTCTCAGTTCTTTTATCCTGATGCCAGGCTTTTTTTGTGTATAACCAGTAAGTTTTGTGGGAAAGACTCTGAAAATGGGTGCAGAAGTTCTCTTGTCTGTAATCTTGAGTGGTTCCCTGTTTTGGCTAGCTTATAGCAGTTCGCTGAAAACTGCTATTCTTCAGTGTCCGTCCTAGATTTGAAAAGGAATAATAAGGCTGGCTTCCTTCTCACCTCTCCTTGAAGGCACCTTTCCTAGTTAGTGAGTCAGTTGACTGTCCATTGCCATTCAGTATCACCTCTCTGATAGGTTCAAGACAAGTCATGTTCTGCAGACTGTCGAGCACAGCACTACTGTTGTAGTAAAGGCAGGAGCAATACTCCTTCTGGTTTTACACATCTAAATAGGATGCTAAAAAAAATTTTTTTTGAATGTCAACAGCAGGGGGAAAAGAAAACATCTCCAAGAGCATATAATGCAGAAAAAGTGTATAAATTTAAAAGTCAAACTAAAACAATC